>BEXV01001137.1:1994-12354 GCA_003118195.1 Hemicentrotus pulcherrimus | reverse complement strand
CCCCCCCCCCCCCCCCCCCCCCCCCCAACTCGGATGCCTGCAAACTTATGTTTTATATATACAGTCCACTTTCCTTCATGCACGTAGATGAATACACCAATAAAACCCGTACAATAACAAGAGCTATAGAGGGCGCGATCACTTTGTTTAATTAGCATAACTAATTAATGTACACTTATCGCACTGATGAGTCATATATTCTTTTTCTGTTATTTTGTCTCCAGAAGTGAACAAAAATTAAGGTATATACAAGAGATGGGTCTTGATTTTCTAGGCACATTTTTGAGGCATGGCCAATATGGTTTAGGTAGAAAGAAAAGCTTGGTAGAACTAAAGCAAACTCTAATCGGAAACATCGGGGCAGCAGCTGAGAGGGCAGATAATGTAGAAGATAGGGAAGATGCAAATTATAACAATTTGTGTGCACCTTGCGGCAAGGTTGAGGACTTCCGTAGGAAAACGCACAAAAAAATGACCAGGTAGGCGGTGAGGGCGTGAAAAGTATGTGAGTAAAATATGACAACTTAGTAGGAAAGATAGTGGAACATCCCACTACAAGGATGGTGGTGAGGAGGGGTGGGGCTGTGAAATTGCAATAGGCAAATCTAAGAGAGGCCTTAGGCTTACGGTAATACAACAATCCAGACGAGATCTATCCTTTCACTATTAAGACATACTCAAAGATTGACAGAAAGCAGAGTTACTGTAAAGGTTGTAGAATTAAACAACGATGTTGTAGGCATGCACATAGTGCATCAGCTTGAGATTGGAGATGAAAAGGTATGGTACATATCCTCTGCAACCAGGGAAAATGAATGTCTTGTTGAATACAAAAATTTAGATGATGAATCCAACAACAAAAGTGATGACTTAGATAATATGTGGGTAGGGCCTATTTTGGAGGTATTATAATAACAATGATGTTACATTTGTTAGACCTAAGTAAATCAGATAAGTAGGAAAACAAGCTTTTAAAAAAAAGACTGACGAAAGGTTGCAGGTAGTTAGGGTGTGAAAGGTATGAGAGTGGAGTATGATCATAAATCATATTTATAATTTCCTTGAATCATTAGTGATCCAAGACTTTGGCAGAAAGTTCCCTGCCAAATACATGTACCAAGATGAAAAAACATCTGCACACTGGGTGAAAAAAATAAGTAGCAGTTCATCCCATGGTGATCTAACATTGATGAAAAATGGTCATGACAGCTATTAAAAACTTTATCATCTTCCATTGTCCTTCGGAGGGCTTATCATCAAAATTTGACTCAAACTACATCAAAGGAGGATAGTCACTATGTAAGTGACATATAACTCTGCTAACAGAGCTTGCAAGAAGAGCTAAAAAGAAGTGTCCACAAACTGAGGATCCTCATAAGTAATATTGCGGTAGTATGAAATTCACTTTTTGTTTGTAAAAAAAAAAGAATTACAAAAAATTACAGATAAAACAACTTACATGTAAGTGCTATGTGTAAATACATTCATGAAGCTACCATTTTGTATGAGATAATTCAATTCTTTTGAGGACAAAAGGCCATTTCTCACTGTTGATTTTATTTCCTCATTACTATGGAAGTTACGTTGGAGAAAAAATTATGTTATTTGTTTAACTTTTCTCTAATAGTTCAAATGTGTACTTTTGTACGATATTGTGATTTATCAGCTCTTTCTGGTTTTCGTAGTGCTACTGAGGGCGTTGATGGAAGGAAAGTCATTTTGCTACAGCATGTTATGCTAATTTTGGAGCACCCACCATAGCAGCAACAACATTTGTTTTGAGATATTGACTGAAGGTAAATCTGTGATTGTTGTGAGGAAGTGCATCAGATCTAGGAAAGGCGCTTAGGGAAATTCAGAGTGTCGTCATGTGATTTTAATGATAATTGTGTAGGCATTTTTATCATTTTCAAATATCAAAGTAAGTCTTTCCGGTGCCTGTAATGAACTTAAAATTTGTTTGACAAAAATACTTTTCAGGTCTCTTGTGGCATACACAAAAATGTTTAGAGACAACTTATTTGTCTTTGTACAGCTGCAGAGTAAACACATTTTTAGAAGTACATGTACATGCATAGTGGTAGGTGTTGAAATACCTATCAAAAGATATACTTTCTTAGTCAAACTGCTCTTTAAAAATGCAGCTATGAAGTAATATGCATTAATCATACCTTCAAATGGCTGAGCATTCTTGCAACAAACTCATCGAAAAAATGTGCGAAATTCCTTGCGTTTACATCATTTTGTGAAGTACAAAATGCAACGATGACAGCTGTGCAGTCGGCTGCTAGCTTCCTTCTTAGTTCTAACTTAAACTCTGCAAGGGCAGTTGCAGGAGGTGCACTAGACTTCAAAATCTCTTGAGTAACAAGTTTCTCCTTGCTAAGTTCATCAATTGGTGCATCTCCCCACGGCTTCTCCGTTTGTATTTTGCGTCGTAATCTTCGGCGGCCGACCCAGACAGCGTGGGTGGCTTTACAGCAAATGACCTTGCTGACTGTGCTACCCACATGGTCTGTCACAGAAGAAGTCGAGGATGTTGGTGATGTGAGGTCAGCTGGAGAGGTCATGCAAGTGCTGCCACTCGAGGTCATAGACATTTCATGCTCGTCGTCATCCAGATTGGAAGCAATCCTTTGTCTCTTTCGTGCAGGTTCTACATCTTCATCAGTTTCTCCATCTCCCAACTCATTGTCTTTTGTTGTACCACTGCTGCTGGCATCACTGTTCATACCAGGTGTTTCATTACTCTCCCTGATTTTTGTTGGTTGTTGTGGTGAGTGAACACCATCTTCCATCTCAACGATATCATCATCCTGAGACTCTTCAAAACATGAAATCCCAAGCACATCTTCCATTAGCCTCATTGCAAAGTTCTCAGCATGTTCGCACCATGCCAGTTTCATCTCTCCCGCATCCTCATATCGCTTCACAAACTCGGGAGTCACCTGGCTCATCTTCAAGGGGATGACCACAGATGGTCCACCTTCTACCTTCCTCCTGCCTCCATCCCTATCTTCCAGGAGACTCAAGAATCCCCAACGTGGAATCCTTCCCGTTTCCAGATTCTCTCCTTGCTTCCTGTACCTCAGCGAGATGCACGTCAGGCTGGCCTTGCGCAGCTCCTCTCGCATCTTCCCAGCGATCTTGTCGTTGACGTTCATGGCAACATTATGCGATAGATCCAGAGGATCTTGGATGTTGAGTGGGCCCACTCTGAACTCTTTATAGGATGATGAATCTGATGATATCTGGGGCTTGAATTGAGTGATAGGGACGGTGTTCCCTGATACAGGGCAAAGAACATTGGTAGCGAAGTCACATTTGGTGTAGAAGCTGAAGAACCCCTTCATCAGAGATTCTGAAGAATGAAATACAAAGAAAAAGTGGACATGCAAAGTAAATCATCACAATTCAGCAAGACTTTTTAATATTGTTTTTTTTTTCAACACAATCTTGGTACAATCCATATCTGAACATTCATGGAAAAAGAAAGCTCCTAATACAGTAATTTTCATAATCAGGACCAGTGTGTAACAACTGTTTGGGCTCACTGTATAATGTTTCATTTACTTCAGCAAGACATTAAAGTACATTTGGCAATCTCCAGCGAGGGTTGTACAGGTACCAGATATGCTGGAGTAGTAGAATGATACATACTTGGCCACTGGCTATGACTGAGGAATTAACATTAGAGCACCAGGAGTGTCACAATGTGAGAGACACTAGTGCTGCACAAGGAAACATCATCATCATGATCAATAGTGTTGTTATTGTTGTTTAGAGGTGTCATGGTCCAGTGGATTCATCCTCCCACAGTAGATCACATGGTTTACATTTCTGCAAGTTCTGTCCTTTGGCAAGCCATGAATCTACATTTGCTACTCTCTACCCAAGTGTTTAATGGGTTGGAAGGAGTTCCTTGAATGATGTGTGTAAAATCAGTAAGCCTAGCAGAGCAGGGGGATGGGGTATTAGAACGCCTTGAGCACCTAGCATTGTGCATATGTGCAATATTATTATTATTGTTGATGAAGATGATGATAGTAATAATAATGATGACTAAAAATATCCCAATTTCCATTGCCAAGCAATGCGAGTGTAACCCCCGGCACTGGCAGCGATTTTGGTGTCATCCTTATGTTCAAAGAAGGTACAAAGATCCACTCTCCCCTCCCTGAAACAAGGATGACGTAGAGATCACCAGACGTGGACGCGGCGTAACGCTGCTGAATCCAAAGCATCCTCTGGCATACTGACGGGGGATACAATAAAAATAACAATTATCATTAAACGGAGAGGAATATATCTGTTTCTTTACTTACCTATGGTCTCTGTGTTGTCGAGGCAACTGAACTTTGATGCATCAGTTGTGAATGAACAGTCCCATCCTGCAATGATAGTACTTTCTTCTGGACCTGTACGTATAGCATAGACCCATAATGAAGAAAGTAAATTTGTTTGTGTTTTTGTTCGTTTTAACAGAAACAACTGAGATACTAGTAGTTTCTAGACCATATATGGAAGCAATTTGTTTATATATTTATTACATAAATTCACTGACATATGAATACCTACAGTGTATAAATCTCCAAGTAGTAATTGAAATAACTGATAGATTGTCAATACACTGTACTTGAGGCAGGGCACTATTCAAACTAACTTTTTTCATTGAGACTGGAATTCTCAGGATTTCTCATGAATATAAAGATTTTGGCAATCCAGAATTCAAGTGAGGGGCCCATATATGCCCCACACATCTCTTAATGTCAACTAGAAACTGCGCGCTCGGCGGGTTGCGCAGCCGAGCACATGTATCCCCCGAACCAACTGCATTGCACTTTTGTGGGTGTTAATGTTAACAGAACAAGTTTAGTGGTGTATGTTGTTGTACTAGGCTTGTGGCAGATGTCTGATTTTGGGGAAAAGGTGGAGGCTAAGATACTGTAGCTTTCTTTTGAACTTGTTTTCAATTACAGGTCCATGGATTCTGGTCTGTATTCATTTTGGTAGAAAGATAATCTACATGAAAGGTATTATAGGTGTGAAAAGAAACTGTTCAAGTGTGTGAGGCCTTTTAAACCTACTGGCATGCTGATAGGTTTGAGATAAAGTGTTCACGAAGTAATCTTAACTATTTCTTTACATTATGGTTACTGTGGCAACCAGGGCTCCGCCCCACAAAGGCTTCATCCTCTTTGGTTGATGCACCTTCATACCAAAGAAGAAAATGATCTGACAAGAACTCGGACCTGTAGAGCGTTCACAAGGTAATCTTAACTATTTCTTTATATCATGGTTACCATGGCAACCAGGACTCCGCCCCACACCAAAATCACTAGGCTTCATCCTCTTTTGTTGATGCACCTTCACACCAAATTTGAAAATGATCGGACAAGAACTCGGACCTATAGAGCGTTCACAAGGTAATCCTAACTATTTCTTTATATCATGGTTACCATGGCAACCAGGACTCCACCCCACACCAAAATCAATAGGCTTCATCCTCTTTCCTTAATACACCTTTATACCAAATTTGAAAATGATCGGACAAGAACTCGGACCTGTAGAGCGTTCACAAGGTAATTCTAACTATTTCTTTATATCATGGTTACCATGGCAACCAGGACTCCACCCCACACCAAAATCAATAGGCTTCATCCTCTTTCCTTAATACACCTTTATACCAAATTTGAAAATGATCGGACAAGAACTCGGACCTGTAGAGCGTTCACAAGGTAATTCTAACTATTTCTTTATATCATGGTTACCATGGCAACCAGGACTCCGCCCCACACCAAAATCGATAGGCTTCATCCTCTTTCCTTAATACACCTTCATACCAAATTTGAAAATGATCGGACAAGAACTCGGACCTGTAGAGCGTTCACAAGAAAATCTCTGCGGCGGACGCGGCGGCGGCGCGACGAGGCCAAATCCATACTATCCTCCGAACCACTGTTCGGGGGATACAATTAATGCTTCAAAGACATAGTCTCATCTGTTTCCATTTGCAGTACATCATCGTTTGCATATGCCAGACTGTGAAATTTTAGCGAAGTACTAGTTGTTGTATGTACAAATCTCGCACTTGGCAGCATCAAAACTCTGTGTCCGATCACAAACTTTTTGTGAGAGTCTGAGAGACTGGCTAAATGGTACCAAATTCTCAATGAGAATCTGTGAGATGTCTTTAATATGGAAAATATTGAAGGTGAAGAAAGCAAACACCTACCTGCGAGTTCCCTGAGTTGATGAATGGTTGGCAGCAATGTAGGCTGTGTGTTCTGAAGGTAGTGCATTACTAGGAGAGTCAAGGCATAGTTGGTCAGTTTGGGTCCTGGACCCTGCTGGTTCACCGACAGCTGCTGGTGTTTTGCCCACTGACGCAGGCAACATACCAGCGGTCTTACACGCTCATCGAGTGAGGAGTAGAAGTGAAGGAGCTCTGTATTTCTCAGAGCAAGTCTATAAGGCAATGAAGCATTGATCGGATTATGTTGAAATTATTACCTTGAGAATTTGGCAAAGTCATTTGTTTTTGTTTATTCCTGATATTTACATGTATATATTGTAGCACGTTTTCACAAGTAACGGCTGTCTTCCACAAGACCCTATTTATAAGCAGCCACATTTGCATATAAGCCTGCTATTCACATTGTTATTCACAAGGTTATCATTTGTAAATGGATTTCATGAAAGTTTAGGGTTTAAAAAAAAATAGTGTTGGGTCTAGGATTAAATTTAGGACTAATAAATTTGGAGTTAGAAATTGACAACAAAGCAATTGTAGGTAATAGAACCCTTATCTCACCTGTTGTCTAGAGACAGGTCACAGTGCAGACCAGACTCCTTGTGGATAAACTTGATGACGGGTCTACGACTGCTGGGGATAACCCGGACATGCTGGCAGGATGGGACACACTGCTTCAGAAGACGACACAAGATCTGAAGGATCTCCTCATGTGTCATTTTGCTTGCTTCTGGCTGTTCAGAGGATGTACCATCAGCATCTGAGGTACCTGCTTCCTGCATATCACGAGTTTCAGAGATCATGTTGAATGGAGTATTAATGGATAAGTCCAAGGTATTCCGTTTTTACATGTCCCATACATTACCATGGGGCTATCAAATTAATCAGGTATACTGACGTCTTTGATATAGTCAGTTATGTGTGGGACAAAACAGCTTAAATTTGCCCAACTATAGGAGGGCTAGACAAAAGATACATGTAGATTCATGTTAAAGTGGTAACTCATTCTGGTACAGTGATTTGACACTGTTCACATGTTGCCTTTTTGGAGCCAGAAAGGCATTAACTTCTTTTACAGACAATATGCAAAAATTAAAAGTATAAGAAAATATTTGCATGCCTGTCCACAAAATTGAATGTGTACAAATTATAAAGCAGACATGAGCAAAGATAATAGAGAGAGAATGAAACAACTGCTTATAATTTGCTACACCCAGGACACAAGTACATGTATATCAAATTATTGATCTCACCATCTCTTCATTGGTCTCCATGTCATCTCCATCAGGGAACATGGAGGCAAATTTGTACTTGTATTGCTCACTGTCTCGACCCAGGTCAATCTGAAGGTCAAGGTCACAACCTTTGACCCCAAATCCGCTGACAGATGAGCCATAAGGGAAAACTCTGCACTTGGGAAACATCTCCACAAACACCTCTTGAAGCAAGTCGCAGATGAGATACCGGAGCTGAAGATCAGATTGGTCTAGACATGTTTCCTCGACAAGGGCTCTCATTTGAGAACAAACCTACCACAAATATAAAAAAAGAGATTTAAGTTTGATTGACCTTAACATGAATTGAAAAAATGAACAATGTTGCTCCAACCCTAGCATATAGGATTTTATGCCATAGCTTACTGAATACTGATTTTCTAAATTTGAAACATGCAGAATGTTGTTCCAACCCTCACATTTAAGTAAGAGAAATCACAAGACTTATTTCTTTTTATGAGCATAATGTTTTCCAAAAAAGAAGAAAAAAAATTAAATCATGTTACTACATTAGGGTCATAATGGGGTTACAGGTTTAAGGGATAGGTCTGGTGTTTGGTCCAGGGTTTATGTTAAGAAATTGGATAATGTACATGTAGGATGTGGAACAATGTACATGTACACACATGTATGTACTCACAAGAAATTACTGGCTCATTTTTCCTTGGGAGAAGAAAGAATTCAATAGTCAAAGGACCACGACAGAGGCTAATAGGTGCTAATATATTTGAGAGTTCAATTTCTTGTTTATACCGTTTTTCATTACAGATCTTTTTCATCGTTTTAAATACACCTCTAGAGTCCAAATGTTCCTTTTTATATTTTGTAATTTTGAAAGGTGCGAGGGTGTCGCTCTGATCTTCCGATCCGATCAGAGCCCCAACTTACAGGGTTACCTGCACTTTGATTGTATTTGTCCATCTTTTATACACTACCGGTATTGATAACTACAAATTGTACATTTAAATGTACCGGGTAATGCACATTAAAATATGGGTGTTTTCTATTGTAAATATGACAGCATTGATCTTCTAACTTTGAATTTTTGTGACATGCTATTTTGCCAATAAAACCAAAATTGAATTGGAATTGATGTGATCATCCCGATACTCACGTCTTCTGCTTCCAGGAGTCCTTCCAGGACATTATCCATCTCTTTCTCTCTGGCGGTCTTGGCTTTCTTTCCAGCAGAAGCTTGCTGCTTGCCTTTGAGAGCAAAGGGCTTGTTTTCTCTAGGTCTGACCGTGATCTTCTTCCCATTCATCTTTTGCTTCTCCTCCTCTGCTGCCTTCTCAGCATCATCTTTCTGACTAAACTCCACGATGGCATACTTTCCCTGGGGAGAACACATTCAAAACTGTTGCTGAGCTAGCGCCATGAGCGTCCCTTGATGGTGTGTGGGCTCTATAATTTTACACTATTATTATTATTATCATTACAATTTGGCCAGTTTAATGTTTTAGCCCGGAGTCTATTGGATATACTTGTATATGTTGTATCAAATACATTCATATATATATATACCTGTAATGGGTTAAGAAGTTTAATACACTGTTTTATTTGAATGAGTTATCATTTCAACTGTTAAGGATTGAAAGATAATAATTCACACTAAGGACAGTCTGAGAAGGTGATATTCAAAAAAAGTTGTCTGAAATGTTTAAGTTTAGGTATACATATACATGTACATGATGTATGTAAGGGGGTAATCAAGAATTAGAATTGGTTGCAACTGTATATCTTTCATTTACAAACGATTGTTATCACAAAGTCAGAAAATGAGTGCATGATCAATGGCAATATTATACACTTTCTGAGTATTTCAGTGCTAAATAATAGCAAATAAAAAGCGTATAAAGCAGAGAAAGGGTACAAATGAAATCCTTGCCAAACCTAATTTAGAACATGTATGGTAGACAAAGCAGACTTACCTTATCCTTGTCCACAATGACCTGAGCAACACTGCCAAATTTTGAGAAATAATCTGAGAGTTCCAACTCGGAGACAAGCTTGGTGAGTCCCCCTACAAATATGCTACATTCGGCTTGCTTTTGTCTTGAAGCCTGGATTGCAATCAGACGTTGGTGTTTCTTTCCTTGGACATGATCCTCAACAGCTTTACCTATAGTAAGAAAATCAATTAGTTCATAAGAATTGATTTTATATTTACCTAACCATTTTTTTCTATTTTCACGATAAGATATACCAATGATTTAGAATACTCACTATCCCCAATACCGTATTTGCCGGCGTTAAGGCAGCAGTATTTTTGGAAGAGAAAATATCAAAAAATCTGGGTGCGGCCAATGCACCACAAGATTAAAAAATCCCAAGTCAAAACCATGAAAACAGCAGCAATTCGTACATACATGTATGTGATTACAATGAATGGTACTGAACATTTCTTACCGACAATTTTGTGTTATATTGTTGACATGAAGTTTTGTCAATCTTGTGAATAAACTTCATAACTTACCAATCAAACAATTGCTTTGGTAGATCTAGATCTAAGATCTATTTGCTGCTCAATAATATGAATAAAAATAAATGTTTAAAGTAGATATTCTAAGAGAATCCCAAATATTGAGATAATCACATCAATAGAAAGATTTTTACCCCCATAATAACTCTAAATAGTGTCCAACTGACAAAAACAAGTGTTGAATGGTGATTTTATGCGAGTAAACTCTACCAAACTATCTAAGTCTGAAACCCGGAAGTGCATGTAGAGTCGGGCCTCTATCCGTGACGTCACGAACGGGAGACGTGGGCTCAGTGAGAGTCAATGGTAGTGATATCCCTACGTAAATGCTATCCTTTCAGAGCTTAGATT
>BEXV01001136.1:113984-135290 GCA_003118195.1 Hemicentrotus pulcherrimus | reverse complement strand
CCCCCCTCCCTCCTCCGTAATGCCGGTGTTCCTCCCTCTCGCCGCTGAGATATCATCGAGATATATGTTTTATGAATTGGGTGAATCATTTTCATTCTTGAGTGGTATTGTAAGAGGTACACGATGATGCTTTCTGCACTGCTCGTCTTCTGGCTGGTGTCATTCAGCCGGGCCGATGGCCCAGTGGTTATGACTAGTAAAGGACCGATCAAAGGTAGTTATAAATGTTTTACCTTCCCCCCTGCCATCCATATGAATGCTTTATTTATTCACCTTATACTGTAATTTGTTTTCTTTACAATAACTTTAACATTTTACACACGATTTGTGTTAACACTTTTATCACAGACGGTAATTCTAATTTCAATGCAATAATTTCAAAGTTCGAAACTTTCTTTCCGAATTGTCCTAGCTGTGCAGAAGAATACAATGTTCAAACTTCTGCGAACTATTCACAATCAGCCTTTCAATAATGCCACCACATTGATACTTTCCTTAATTTTTCTAATAACCTCCCGTCGATTAGGATTCGTTGATCATCTCAAGGAGAGCACATACATCGGCGTCGACAGCGATTTCGACGTCTTCTTCGGCATCCCCTTCGCCAAGCCTCCCGTGGGCGACCTCCGTTTCGCCAATCCCGAACGCCCCGACCCGTGGGTCGACACTTACGATGCGACGACCGTCCGAGCCGCCTGCCCGCAGCCGATGGTCGGGACGAAGGACGAGGATTGTCTGTATCTCAATGTCTACGCACCTAATCCAACGGTTAGCTTTATTTATTCTACCGTCTTTTCATGGATATTTTAAGAATATCTTTTTAATGAACATTACATAAATTCCTCGTTACTGATTTGTAATAAAAATTATCAGAAAAATACCCTCATTTTTGTTTATGAAAGATATTCTTTCATTAGATAGGAGGATATTAAAATACACTACTAGACATGAGTTTGGCATAATTTTTTGTTTACTTCTTTTCAGTAATGAGTGTGACAATATGATTTATTTGTATAGATAAACTAAAATGTTGAGTACAGATCATCAATGCACGGTGCTAGTGAAGAGGCTCCATGGATAAACATCGAACCACTAAGAAATCCCATATGGTCTAGTGGTTAGGATCCTGCGCTCTCACCGCCGTGGCCCGGGTTCGATTCCCGGTGTGGGAAGTTCAGATTTTTACATGAAGTCATATTAATTCGTTATAGGCTTTACTTTCCTATTTTACGTTTTTACTGTTGTTGTTGTTGCTGCTGTTGTATTTTAGTTCGTGCTCGAATTTTCTGGGGATGATGTCCAGGGCTTTTTTTTTACACCCCTCGCCATGGCAAACCTTAATTATTGATGATTGGGGAAATAAAACAAAATTTGGTTTATATAATGAAGTATTTATCTCTCTTTTTCAATGAAAATAGGTATATAAGTAAATATTCTAAATTTATGGGCAACAGTGTATTTTGTCCTCAATTTTACTTTGGCAAAGGCACACACAAATAGGNGGGGGGGAGGGGGAGATACTCTAGTTTATTAAATTCATACACCCAAATCGGTGAATAGGAAGCCTAATGCCATCACAGCCTCATCATCAACGTTGCCAATTTGTCTAAACTAAACAATGATTTTATCAATAAAACGTTAATAACCTTACTAATATTATTTTCTCAATTAATTTTCAAAATAAATTTGGTGGTTACTATTTTCCTCTAATGTATCCAATCATCATGGTTTGATGAGCGAATCGGGTAATTAATGTAGGCAAATGCTCATTTACCCTTTACAGCTCATTTTATGTATGTTATTACCAAAGAAGAAAATGGTCAGTATGTCACTCAATATTGTCTGACAGTAAAGTCTAACAATTAAACGGGTTTCCTTGCATAATATTAGGACGCTGCTAACGTTTATATTTCACAGATACATGTAGGACATACGTTATATGTTTATAATTCCTGCAAAGTTCTACATAATTTAATGTGAGCTCCAAATGGGGCATAGTACCTTTAAGATGAACGAAAAGGAGCATTTTTACTATAGCCCGTGATATCTGTGTGGACTTGCTTATAAAGAGAATGGACAGATGGAAGAATAGGTGGAAATATCCGGCACTGCGCCATCTTTTGTTCGATATTAGAAGATCGAGAATACAGAATATGTCATGATGATGTAGAAATACAAAGGATCACGAGGGGGCGTCCTGAGACCTATAACACTAGTGTCCCTTTATATAACACATGAGCCAATCATTTAGCAAAAGAAAATATTTCCGTATCCCAATCCAAGTTGTCAAAACTAAAATGCATGAAGAGAGGTTGTTTTTTGCAATGGTATGAGGTATACGAAAAAGAAATATTTGTTTTAGCAGTAGCATTTATAATTGATTTAATTTGTATTTCTAGCCCGATAATGCAGCCGTGATGGTGTGGTTTCACGGAGGGGCCTACAATGCTGGGACTGCGGGTCGATACATGTACAGTGGAATCCCTCTTGCTGCTGTCGGAAATGTTATCGTCGTTACAGCCAACTACCGTTTGGGTTCTCTCGGGTTCCTGAGCACTGGTACGTAGAGGTGCTGTGATCTAGTGGCTACGTCACCGGACTGTGGATCACATGGTTCGAGGTTAATGTCCAGCCGCGGCAATATGCTTTGGCACGACATAAATCTATATCTGCCACTCTCCATTCAGGTGTTGTAAATGTGTTTCTGACAGGAATTCATTTATGTAATACTTTGGGCGCCTTAGCATAGCTCGGCTAAAGCCTGGGTAATATATACTATATACTTTGTAGGCGCCTTGAGCACCTCTAAGAGAGATAATGTGCAATTGTGCACTATATAAATGTAACTATTATCTTCTCTTAGTTGTTAAAAACCAAAGACAACATACAAAACAAAATAAACAACCAAACTTAAGTAAATTTTCGAAAGCTTAATGTGCCCCAAACTTTTTTTAAATATCCAACCCCATGTCAACTCTCAGGTGATGCATCCGCGCCTGGGAACTATGGCTCATTCGACCAAGTGATGGCGCTACGCTGGGTACATGAAAACATCGCAAGTGAGTCCTCTAAAAAATCAGTATTGATCTTCGGGCTGATATGAAAGAGCTAAAAATGTATACTTATACAGTATTTAAATGATCAGGGTCTTGAAAATGTGTGTTAACATTGGTTTTTGTATTATAGAGGTTTCAGTAATCGGAAGTCTCGGAGCGGTATATGTCCTACTAATTCATTAAAAAAAAAAAACATGATGTATACAAACTCGTACTGTCAAAGAAGGAGTGTCAACAAAATAGATGGTTTAGGGAGTTCATATATTTAGGTAAGATTTAAAGTACATGAATACACACAACATGTGTATGCATATTTTTAAAAATGATCTATTGCGTAAAGTCAATTAGGTTATCAAAATACGACCCCTCCCCCCCAAAAAAAAAAAATAAATAAAAAAAAATTGCAATTGAGACCGCTTAAATTCATCCCTTCCAATACCCACACTGATATTTAACCCCAATTATCATCCCGGACAACTATCCCCGGGAAAAAAATCCAGAGGACTACGACAACAACTGTTGAAGAAAAAAACATCTGCACCTGACACTAATTTACTCCACAATTTCCCTTTAACTTTTTTAGAGAAAATTACCCGACTCGGAGGTGGTTTGTATTTGTCCGAGGTTTAATGTCCTTTGTTTAGAAAAAGCTTCATATTCGAATTCGTCCGGATGGGTGTCAAGGAGTAATTGTCCTAGAGTATTAGTTTTCCGAGATTCATATACTATATAGTCTCGGATAAGCCTGAATCCTATGACCGGGGTAATAATATATATATCTGTAAAGCGCTTTGGGAGGGCCTTCGGTCTTGAAAAGCGCTATATAAGAACTAGCTATTATTATTATTATTATTATCTCATTCTTGTGGTATTGTTTCGTCATGTAGGTTTCGGCGGCGACCCAACCCGAGTGACCATCTTCGGAGAAAGTGCAGGCGCCACAAGCGTTGGATTACATTTAGTGTCAAAGGAGAGTGAGGACTTGTTTACCTGGGCTATCATGCAGGTACGTTGAAGATTGAAATCAAATTAAAGTTTATCATTGTCTTTTGTCTATGTTTAATAACAGCAACTAAAAACAACACATATCTTATTAATCAGATATATTAAACGAATTTGATAACGTAGGTATTGTGAAAACACCCCATTTTTTATTCAGCGAGTAGAAATAAGGTACGATGCCACGGCTTAATATATGTAGTTGGAATGGTGTCATATCATGCAAATGCTTTAAAATATCAGTAACTGGCTTAATTTAGCTTTACACACAATATATATATATATATACATGATATCGAATTGAAATCTAATGCACGTATTAAACAAAGTTGTGTCATGTCCAAGACTTTGTATCTGACCGAAAATGAACTGAACCGAGATAGTTATGAGAAGGTTATGAAAACAGAATCCTACAAATAAGAAAACAATACCTGCCTCAAGGAAAAACTGAATAATTACCCTAATTTCCTCCACATCAAAGAATTAAAAAAAAAATTCGAATATTTGTTTGTAGACGTGTTTTTCTTCGAAAAATTTATATCGGCAATAACGAACAGAAAGTTTTTCCTTTGAGTCTGCGCGCCATTGATGATGACATCTGTCGCTTGAAGAGAGGTCACATGATGTACATACTTTTTATGTTAACCTGTCGTTTAGTTCAGATAAAACCTTAAAAGTCGCACTATAAGTATAAATGCGTTGCAATCCCTTGTGTAGAAATACTTGGACTGTAACTTTGGACTAGGAATTAGCGGGTTTTCTCCATAATAACTTCTTATCATTCAAACTAACCTTGATTAACATTCACAACATACCACGTTTCTCAGCATGCCGAAATAATGGGACTCAAATCAAACTTGACTTCTTACAAGCTTGATTACTTGACAAGCTTGGATCACATGAAATATATTTTGACACAAAATCTAAGAATCTCTTCTTGTTTATGTTCTAATCTTTTACAGAGCGGGAGCACCATGACTCCTTTTGCTTACAATCCTGATCTGAACGCTGCCCGTGAAGACGCCTTCAAGCTTGGTAGCAATGTCGGGTGCGACGAGGCCGACAGCAGCGATCTCATAGCCTGTCTCAGGACCAAGTCTGCCAGCGAGGTTCTGGCTGGTGGACTCCAGGTAAGCACCCCTTTCAGACTCATCATGACCAGCGGGTTACATTCGGGTGACCTCCAAGTGTGAGATCATCGAGCGTCTCAGGACCAAGTCTGCCAGCTAGGTTCTGGCTGGTGGACTCCAGGTAAGTACCCCTTTCACACCAATGTATATTCCGGGTGACCAGCGGGTATCATTCGGTTGCCTTTCGAATATGAGATGACAGACAGCAACGATCTTACTGTCTCAGGACCAAATCTGCCAGCAAAAAAGGTTCTGGCAGAAAGCCTCCCGGTAAGTACCCCTTTCACACCAATCCATTATCCGGTCAACCAGCGGGTTACATTCGGGCGATCTTCGAGTGTGAGATAAACAGCAGCAGTGATCTAACCAACTGTCTTTGTCTGAAGACCAAGTCTGTCAAACCTGTAAGAGAGGTCTCGGCTAGTGGACTTCGGGTATTAGTATCATTTTCATACTAATTTTCCGGACCAATGATATTAAGAAAGTTTGATGAGTGTATGAAATATATGACATAACTAAATCTATCCGAATCGCAATTTGGTCACTGGATTGAGACGTATTCACGGACAACTCTCCGGTTTGTTGTGTACAGAAATGTCATAAATTTTGTTATTTCTTCTGAACGTAACTTTATGGCATAATTATCATCTTTTATCATTTCCAGTTTGGATTCTTATCTGCACCCGTCGTTGATGGGCGTTTCCTCACGACGGACCCCGCCCAAATGCTAGCAAAGGGTTACTTCAAACACCGCAATATCCTGCTGGGTTCAAACCATGATGAAGGCACACTGTGGGCCCTAGGCATCTACCCCGACTACACACTGTCGAAATCGGCCCCGTTCATGAGCCGAGCCGACTACGACGAACATCGAGACGACTTTCTCACAGGGAACCTCAACGACATCACCCTGAAGGCTATGGACCAGCAGTATATTGACTGGAGCAGCGCCGACAACCCGGACACCGACTATCTCGACCTCCTTGTCAGACAGGTGAATGAAAAAGACTAGACTAGTTTCGTTCAAAAAAGATATAAGTCTTAATTCATATGATTCATCTCATAGTATATAACTGTTTTACAAAATATTTTTTCTGACGTAAATTTTGAGGGAAATTCGTTTTTAATCGAAATTAAAACAGAGGTGCTGGTGATTTATCAACCAAAGTTTTTAAGTCTACTAAAAGTAGGCCTAGATCTGAATATGCAAATACGATCACAATTCCATTTTTAATGAAGGATTTCTAGTATTATGATTCCAAACATGTGCAGAGCTTTAGTATAAAAATAGACTTCCATCACAAAACAAATCTCAAATATATTTAGCCATTAAATTCATTGGTATCCTCGGAATCAGTTGCAAATCAAGGTTTTCGATTGTTCCGACGCAGATCACTGATGAAACATTCACCGCTCCTGCCGACGCCACCGCCAGAGCCTTTTACCAACATGGCGCCGGCGATGTGTACATGTACGAGTTGACCCATGTACCGTCCGTACCTGCCTACAGCCTCAACGTCCTCGGGCCTGGTTGGCTCGGCGTCACTCACGGAGAGGATCTCCAGTTCGTCTTTGGCTGGTCTTTCGTCCCTCAAATAACGGATAAAAGACGAAACCTCCGCTCCAACGAACTGACTTTCATGGTCAACTTGATGACCTATTGGACCAACTTCGCCAATACTGGGTGAGAAAGTGTAACCTGCACATCGAAGTTTAAACATTATGATAATTAGTATTCAACACACAGTGACTTGAGTTTGAGTTCGCTTTCATATTTTATAACGATAATGAAAAAGCAAGCCATCAACTTGCTTTTCAGGAGAGACATGATATGCACTATAAATTCATTCAATCAATTCAAAAATATTTTTTATTATAGCACAATTATGGTTCATACAAATACAATTTTACATGAAGGACAGCCAGGGGAAAGCCATAGCTGGAATATTCATGTTTACATGAAAAAAATGGAAAATATCAACAAAATATTTAATCTGAGTTTACTACTCCCCCAAACGGTTCAAAGCAGACCTTTTCACCTACACTGCATATGATTTTCTTAGTAAACATGCGCCTTATCAACCATTTAGTTGTATACATTCACGTTGAGTCCACATGATAATCAAACATCATAAAATACAGTCTACAGGACCCTTATATCTTTTCCATGAGTATAACATTCATAAATATTGTAGCAACAAGGAGTTTCTCACTTTATTCGCACGTGACGTTCAGATCTAAGCCCTTATATCCTTCGTCAGCATTCAGAATTTCATTTACAGATTTAAATATCTAAATATAGTAGGACTATGAAATATTCAATATCGATTTGTTTTTCGTTTTTGTTGTATCACACCCTTCATTTGAATGCATCATGTGGGACTACAGCACTCCGAACTCAGCTGAGCTACCAACATGGCCGACCTACACGGTTCCAGAACTGCAGTACATGGTCCTGGACCCAGACCTAGCCCCAAGTCGAGCTCTACGTGCTGATGACGTAGCATTCTGGAACGATTTTGTCCCAGAGTTGCTTGAGTCTTCGGGTAAGATGTCAATTACAACTTTCATCATTGAATAGTAATTGTAAACCGTATGCTGTTATTTTCAAATCACCTTATATTTTATATCCTGCATCAAAAATGTTTTGGATTTTTATTGGTTGAGAGCTCGTCACGTGACCTATTTGAACTATTTTAAGGTTGCTATGAGAAAGTACTAATGGTATGAGAAGTACTATTTGGGAGTTGAATTATTATTTCTTCAAATGTTTGTTTAATGCTTTTTTATTCATTTTTTTTTTTATTTGTATTTTTATTGAAAAAAAAACTTTAATAAAAAAAGTTCAAAAACTGTATTTTTTTTATAAAATAATTTTTGATGCAAGATATATAACAAATATACCATGCCTTCTTTTCGAGGAAATGGTAAAAACAATGCATGGGCCTCAGTGACTCCAAAAGTGCCATTTGCTTCGGGGCTGCGCTCCTCAGCAAACTCTTACGCATAGTTTAGCCAGAACATTTCAAGACAGTGTATATTTGCATAATATTAATCCAATAGTAACAAAATCAGTACACTAATGAGTTACTGTAAATAAGACCCTAAAAATCAGTTAGGGGCAAAGGAAAAATAAAATGCTAATAAAAAAGGTGATGACATATCATATTCAATTAAATAATAATTTATTCGAAATTCCTTGCCAGCAAATAGTGAATATCATACCCTATGCATACTGCCTAACCGACTCGTTACCGACCGATAATTGATAAAATCTTGAAAATTCCAATTATATTTCGTCTGTTTTTCTCGACTTTCTTGTTGTTTAATCTTGTTGTTGAACAGGTGTTAGTCTCATCGGTATGGCTGATGCACTACAGTTTATATATTATATTATATACATCACTTAAAGGAAAAGACCAGTATTGGGAACGCCCCAATTTCAAAAAATGAAATAGAACCTCTCATTACCAATCATGTGAAAGAATATGTTTTGACTAATACATGATGATAAAAATTTGCCGAGAAACCGCCTACTAATTCACATATTTGGTAAATTTGTTTCTCTCATGGTCGTATGAGAGATATAGGGTAGTCCCATATACATCTTTCTGTGTATAGTGCTTGTAACTTTTCGAAGAATGGACCGAATTTTATTATCATTTTGATGATTCCAGAACCTTGCAGATGCTAGATGCTAGATGATCAACCTTTTCTGATCGATCCCACAACGCTTCTTTCACAATGCAATCGCATGACCATAACTGGTCTTTACCTTCAAGAAATGCAGCTATCTGATTGGTCGAAATTGGAGTCGTGATTTTAGCCATTCACGTAAACGAAAAATGCCAAGACCGTTAAATAGTCCCAGAGTAAGATCGCTAAAAATTTCGGTTACCGGGAAAATAATGAAATTTTGCTTCGATACCCATTTGAGCGAGCGCGGACACCATACTGTGCTTTTTGTCTGCGATTCACAACTGATCGAAAATTTCAGTCATTTTTCCAGCAAAGATAAACAGACAGTTTTTCAGATTTCCGTGATTTTTCAACCAATCTTTAATCAATAAAAGAATAAGGTAAGAATTCTTGGTAGATTTGTGTTTGAATTCGGCATATAAAAAAAACATATCGACTGCTTTAATATCCAAGGTCTGGCTGTTTGTATATGCTCTTGGGAACTGCGCAGATCCTGCCATATGACCCCTCGGAGCGCCACCCACCAGATCTGAGCGGTTCCCTTGAGCATATAGAAACATCCAGGCCTCTCAAAGCAGTCGATATCTCTATATCATATTATGCATCAAAATATTGGTTTTTGATTGGTTGAGAGCTCGTCACATTACCAGAAATATTCCAACTATTTGAAGGTTGCTCTGAAAAAGTACTATATGAGAGTATTATTTTGGAGTACTATTTGGGAGTTGGAAGAAGAAAAAATTTCTTTTTTTCTTTTCAAATCTTGATTTAATGAAAAAAAAAATATTTCAAATATTTGTTGATACATATTGAAATTTTTTTTTAATTCTAATTTTTGTTATTCCCTGAAATGGTATTTTCCCCCTAAATGTGTACCCCCCAAATAAAATGTATTGTATTGTATTTGTATTTTCTTTCTTTTTTAATAAACTTTTGATGCATGATATAAAACAAATATACCATGCTTTTTATTCGAGGTACTGGTTAAACTATGGGTCTAGATGACTCCAAAAGTACGATTTGCTTCGGGGCTTCGCCCCTCGGCAAATAATACTATTGGAGTCACCTCTTACGCATAGTGCTAACCAGAATCTCTCAAGACAGTGCATATTTGTATACTATTTTCATAATTTCTTTCCCTCTTTTTCCACTATGCAGGGACGAGCAAAATTAGGAACGGATGGTCTGCACCATGGCAGGGTTTCTAATCAGAAGAAATGAAGAGATACAAAGATTAACTAGGGATATAATTATAATTAGGATAATATCAACATATCAAAATGAAATAAAGAGGCTAATCTGCATATACATAGAGGTGTTGTTTTTTCGGATGGTTTCTATGTAATGTTTAAATTTTTCCTTGACTGCTACGAAAGCATGTGTTTTCTTGTAAGTAAGCAACCAGGGAATGAAGGCTTGAAGTCCCCTCCGACTAGGGTCATGTTTATGAGGTTGAATGCCTCCCAAAGGGCTTCGAACCCCTGTACCTCCCGAGTACGAGAGCAATGCTTTACCACTGAACCATCGTGAGACTACGATAAATGAAGACGTCAATTCATAAATCCCTCTATTGCGATCAGTTTGGCTCGTAAACCAATTCAAGATCGGTGAGCATCAGAATAGTCGGCGAAGTCTTATCCTTATGTTAATGATGATGAAATCAACCGGCCCTATCCCATTAAGGATCTTAATTGTTCCTGCCTACTGTTTATTATGCAAAATCCATTTCCTAATAGCGGGATTCTGACCGGGATGTAGCTTTCGCCGGCGAACCATTCCGAGTCTTATTTTTTTAAGGGGTGAAGCCATGCACACACTCATCAATCCTTCAAATGCGAATCACGCCAAATCTCCTCTCCCTAGTATATGCCTCGTGACAGAACCTAGCAAAAGTATAATACTGTCGAAATCTTTCATTTTGCATTTTGACTTATGAAGACCATTAACTTATGCTTTGCTAATAATCGACTTAATCGCCACCGGCTCATTTAGCGTATGAACCCCATACATTGTACGGCGTTGCAGCAATATAAACCAGCAGCATTTGGTTAGTCCATCTTTTGGTAGATGGTGAATAAATTTAAAGAAATCATCTGAGTAGAGCTATAATTGATAATCTTCTCTTATCCGATTCCTGTGATTTGATTCTTTGAAATACTCGTAAGATCATGAGATCAGGGACTTTGAAGAGTATTCCAATATTAATATGCGTACGTGAGAGAGTGTGTGTGCGTGTGTAATGTGTGTGGGTTGACATTGTTATTGTTGAGCAATAACACAATATTTAATCTCACGTTGTCTTGACAGGGAGATAACTACAACAACAAAAAACAACAAACAAACGGAGAGGAACATTAAAGTTACCTTTTGAGTCAAAGAAGAAAAACGTTTTTTGAAACACGTCAATTAAATCATGTTTAAAAAAGGTTTATCCGCAATATTGAACAAAAGACAGGCGTTGAATGCCATGCAGAAGGACACAACTGCTGCAAAAGAACACCCCTAAATAAAAAAAAACAGACAAAACAACAACACACACCAAATTTGGTCCGTACGTCCTGTATATCTTCCTGATTGTTAACACAATAATTATAGCACTCAAATTAAATAGAGCTGATGACAAATCCATATTCAGTAACACTTATTATATTTTAACTTTTGATTATAAAATCCTGGACTTTGCCCATGGCGATGATTACTAGAGGAAAGAGCTCAATTATCTATTATGAAGCTGTTTATTTTAATGAGCATTAATGTTTTTAGTACGGTATATAAAAACAGAAAACAAAATAACAAAAAAGGGAGAAAAATTGGTCTTAAATACAAATCAGCATTTTTCTTGAATTAAATAAACACCGATATAGTTACGATAATCTAATGAGCGAAAATTCAAGATAATGCAAGGCTGGTAACTAGATATTAATCTGTATTACTTCTTTGATAAATTTTTGGATTGAAAAAAAATATATCTACAGGTAACAACTGAATTATTTATACTCCTTGTATATTTGATTAATTTTGTGTATTTGTATCTCAAGAATGAACGATGGATGGATTGAAACGTAGGGCCTTTGTTTAATACTTTTAATCTTAAGCTTTGATATGACGTGTTCTCATAAAATCACTTATAAAAATCGCAAACTTTGACAAGGTTAAATAATTCAGTTTTGTTTAACTATACTTGTTTATACATTACTATTTGATTAATTCATATTCCAATTTGCCATGAACTTGCTACGCATTACAGTACAAATGCTAATAGCAGTGTTTTTCTTACTAGGCAAATTACGAGGCTAACAAATAAGGAGAAGGCTGTGTTTGTCATGACACCTCATGCTCTTTCAATAATTACATATTTAGAGAAGTAAATAATACATGACAAATATAATTCGCAATAAATTTTGACTTATGATTGAATGTTTCCTTGTTTTTGTGAAGCCTCATAAGTGTGTAAATATAAATATGTCCTTTAAACGGTATGAAAATAAAGAACTCTAGAAAAAAAAAGCTGCGAGATGCCACTAGCAATAAACCGGCTCTCTCGAGCACCGATAATAGGCGAAAATTTCATTTACCATAAACATATATTCACGGTACCGCTATCACTGTCAAATATTGGGTCTCAAGCAATAAGTTATCTTAATCGGCTGCACGTGGACTGGGCTGAAGAAAACGATCGGAAACAAAACAAATGCAACACGGTGGCGGATTTACGGTAGCGTGTAAACGGCCTCTTCGGTGGAAATTTAAGACGCCACAAAAGAGTTTGGTGTACGTGTATATGAGATTGGGGTGTAAAACAAAAGAGCAGCAACACTGCGGGATGATGAAGTCATCCTTTGACGATAGAGGGAGTGGAGGAAAGGCCGCGACCGGTTAGATAGAAGTGGAGCCATTCTTTAATAGATTGGATTTAACATCTTCGCGATATCAATCCTCGCCATTTCATCCTCCTCTTTATGATATCGCCTCTTGGTTCAATTTCATATCTCTTTTATTTTTATGTCATATCACCTCTTTTTTGTCTGCACGGAGAGTGGGTTTGTGGTTTTTATTAACGTCCGAGTCAAATGAGAAATTTTCTTCTCAGCAAAGTGGTCAAGATTTAAATGGAATTGAAAGGCCTAAATCTTCTTCTGCACTCTAACAAATCTTTGATGCGAACATGAAACACATCGGAGGTCATTTCTGCTTGACAACTCTGACGAATCTATAAGGAAGCTGTGTATAGATATGACATCATAACAAGTGGCGAGGGTGAAGTAAAAATCGAAAGAAAAAAATGCACTGGTATAGACAAAAGGTAATGACAATGAATGATAGGTATAACAAATGGAAGAAAACACAAATATGGAAATTGCAAATTTGCTTTGCTATGTACATTAGAAAAGAACGTGCCCTAAAAATGACAAAGAAAGTCAAAGATCCCTAAACTAAACAAAAAACAAACTACCCATAAATCCACAGATCAACAACTGGAATTAACTTTTTAAAACAACACGTGTATATACGAAGTCTACTTGAAGATGGAATTTCGATTACGTAATGATGTGGTTTCTCATATTAAAAGACGATTGTAGAACATTCATAATTATATTGATTTGGAGACAATAGTCGAGATGTTACTTTACTCCCTTCCTAACAACGAGGTAACCTATCCAGACACTCAGTAAAATTGTAATCTTAAATATGTTTATTATCTTTCATCATGCTATCTGCGTTTCCTCTCAGAATGACACGAATATTCAAAGTAAACGGAGTTATACATTCGTAAGAAAGAATGTTTGATGTGAGAAAGAGTGATACTTGTGCATACAGGGAGCAGAAACAGAAACAAACAAACGAAAGGGAGGAGGCACATCTAGAAAAAAAAGATGCATTGTACTTTTGTCAAGGTAGAGTATGAGATGTGATATTGTGAGGAAATGAATGTCTATCATTTTCGAACCTCTTTGTAAGTGAATCTCAATTTAAAAAAAAAAAATACAGAATGTGAGACAAACAATGCTGACATTTTAAAAGCGAATGGTTTAACAATCTTGGTTGAACTCGGCTTTATGTGCCGTCAGAAGATAGAGAACATGGAATATTTCCCTTTTCATTCGGCATCAGTTTTCTTTGATACCACGAAGAGGTTTTGACTGATTTTATAAATTCAATACTTTCTAAATGTAATTCAAATCCATAAGATTGATAAACACAAGAGATAACGTTTGACGAATAGACATAAAAGTAACAAAAGGAGTATGAGAGCTGTTATGAAACGTAGTAAGAAGCAAAACACACGCACACCCACCAACATACGCCGGAAATGTCGAAGAAAGAGAGAGTTGTTATTTAAGCCTCTGTGTTTGAGTGGGTAGAATATATATATATTTTTGGTCTATATCGAGCTGTTTGATAGTCGAAGGATGCTAGGAAAGGATTTATATTTATGAACTATAACAGTTTTAATGTCATTATTGTCATTTTCTAACGAAAGATGTGGTTGACATAAAATATTAACTGAACACGCGAATGTCATTATTGACCGAAAGTAAACGTTTTCCGTAATAGATTCCAAAATGAAAACAATAAACAACTCATTTTATTCACATTCAACACACCTTTCTTACCGTTCCAACTCCTGAATACCATGGATATGTAGTACTGGTAGAAAAGTAATCAATTGTTAAAAAATGAATATGAAGCATTTAAAGAGAATATTATATCACTACAATCAAGACAATGCAGCGAAAAGGATCCAGCGCGCGAGGCCACCGCGGTTCACGTTACCAACAGAACGTCAGTCTACTATCATTTTATATTTCTTTGTTCGAATTTTCTATCTTCAGGATCTTTATTTTTCTTTTTAACTTCCCGTATATATTGAATGGTTTAAAATTTCATCAATAAATTGGGAGTCCCCCTCTTGCTCTTTGTATCCTCTTCTCTATTTATTATTTGTGATGTTTTCTCCGCGTTCTTGTCTTTGCTCAGTTTCTTTTCTATTTTTTTGTTTATGTTGTGTTTCATGGGCCTTTTGGAACGTTTGATACAAATCCCCATGATTTTAAATAAACTGATATCATATAAGTATATTTCACGGACCAAACTTTCTCTTTATACTAAGTAGTACTTTATACCTAATTTTCTAATTACTTGAAACAGCAGGCCTTCGCTTGATTTGTATGAAGTTTAATTTCACCCTATTTTATTTTGATTTACATGCTATGACTACAATGTATTTCTCTTTGATTTTAAAATCTTAACGTCAAATTGGATATATCTACTTTGTATTGCATCTATTTGATTTGTTAATGATGTAAATTCCACTCAATTCAGCTGTTGAGCTGCCAGGTTTTTTTAATAAATACCCTTCAAATCAAATCAAATCAATTCAAAAGTGGGCTGTCGGTCTACAGGGATGGCCCCCTAAGAAATGGAAGAAGTATGTTTAACATGTCACATGTCAAATCTTTAACAACTTATTGATATATAACATTATAACATTTTAGTTGTCAATTTTGTTGCTGGTTTCTGTTTCTTTTTTTTCTTCAATCAACTTCTCCTCATCCAAGAATATTTGATCTAAGACGAGAAAGCGTAATATAAACCCGCACGACCCCAAACACCGGAAACCATTTCTCATCAAGACTCGCGACCTCACACCATAACAAAAAACGTGTCGCCCATTTTCACTGCTACTCTTCTAGCCATTCAATCCATGTTCTCTCCCATTCTCTGATCGATGGGCTGACAGATTAGTTCCGTTTTTAAAAAAATCCCTATAAAGCTCTCTCGCCATCTTTATTTATTTTAGCTGAATTATTACTCGTTGTATCAGTGATTCGGTAAAGACCAGTGGAAAACGTGTGGTTGCTTGCGGCATCTCCCCCAACTCAATCTTACTTCCATGACATACATCAGACCACGAGAAGAAAAAAAAAAACCTTATTAAAATCGATGTTCTGGTTAAACACTATATCTCATGTTTGTTTAAACATGATAGACAGAATTGCAATATCATGTAGGCTGTACTTGATATTTTTTTCTCAGAATAATAACACTGTTTAAAGTTTCCTAAGATAATGACACTTTATTTCATTTCGTATTTCTAACCAGGGGCGCGCCACTCATTGATGGTAGGGATTTGTCGACAAATCCGTAAATCGGCAATTCATAATTTCTGCCTACATGATATAGTCTGACAATAATATTTTTCTCAAACTTCAGCCTGTTCTATGACGGATAGCTTTAGGAACATCATAATTTACTATTAAAGGTGCACATACTGAATATCACATCAAACTCATGACTTTGGTACTCTATATCCTCTTTATGAAAGCTAACGGGTTAGTAAGCAAATAATTAGTTGGTGAAGGTGATGGGACGAACTATCACTTCCGAGGCGAAGCTGAGGAAAGATAACGTATACATTCTGATCGACGAAGAAGTGATATTTTGCCATCGCCTGAAACCAAAAGGTGATTACTTGCTTTATGTTCCACATCTAAAACAATTTAACTCCAACAAGAAAAGGACGTGTATGCATCTACATAAAAGACAAAAAGACCCAATTCTCACCAAAAAAGTTTAAAGTTTAAACCAACCCCTTCAGGTTACGGTGCGCGCATATGTTTTCTTTAGTTGCGCCCATTGGTAGTGCGCGCTTAATTACGCCTGTTTTATTGCGCTTTTGGATAATCTTCAGTGAAGTGCGTTGCCCTGTGTAGATAGTACCTCTATCTTCTGTGAAAGTGCGTTGCACTGTGTAGATAGTAGTACTATCTACACATTGTAACGAACTTTTTGCTTTTCCCATCAATAATGGGCGAACTATCTTTCATCACGTGATTTACTTTTGACCAATCGTAGAGCAAGATTCTTAGTATGTGGAATATAATAAATTATGTCATACAATCTCAGAAGTTTAGTGCACAGGACTAAACGAATCTGAAAAGCTAAAAAGTAAAAAAAAAAGAAAAAAAAAAAGGAAGGGTGGTAATTGAAAGAAAACAATTATAACGACAACAAAAACAATAATTTAAATCACCCCTCATCGCCCCCTCCTCGTAGCGCCGCTTCTGACACAGAAACAGTATCATAAAATTATAATTTTGTAGGAATTAATACAAAAGAATATATACTCTCAGGTAATCTATATAATATGATAAAAAACTAAGAAATTAGACAGCTAAGACTCAACTAACTACTCCAACGTTAGAGCAATTAATCATGTTCAGGCAATACTGTTCAAAACAATCTCGTCCACCTACACAAGTTTATTCTTTAAGCCATTTGCCTCTTTCAACCTTCCCGCTTTTATACAACATTAAAGGTAAAGACCAGTATTGGAAACGCCCCAATTTCAAAAAATGAAATGGAAGCTCTCATTACCAATCATGTGAAAGAATATGTTTTGACTAATACGTGATAATAACAAATTTGCCGGGAAACCGCCTACTAATTCATATATTTGTAAATTGGTTTCTCTCATGGTTTGTGAGAGATACAGTGTAGTCCCATATACATCTTTCTGTGTATAGTGCTTGTAACTTTACAAAGAATGGGCCAAATTTCTTATCATTTTGATGATTCATGAACCTTGCAGATGCTAGATGCTAGATGATCAACCTTTTCTGACCGATTCCACAACGTTTCTTTCACAATGCAATCGCATGATCATAACTGGTCTTTACCTTTAATATAATTTTGTTGCATTTTAAGTTTCATCATTTCAATTGCAAAGAAAACAACGAAGAGCCACCTAATAGGTTGAAAACTCCATTAACGACAAATGAATTGTATTTTGCTTTGTCTACATGCATGCATGCCATGTATTATACAGAAGCAAGTATCAAGGAATAGAATAAACAGATCATGTATAGTATCCGCCTGCTGATTTCTGAGGAATAACGACACAGGCTGTCTAAACAAATGTATATTGCATATTCTCAACAGATTTTAGTTTCTCTAATGGAAGAAAATATTAGACTCCATTTTGCGATTTATAATAATTCGCAGTGTTTGCTTCACACGACCAGCATAGCTCAACATGTCGATGCATCCCGTGTCAGAGATCCATACCTTCGTTTCAGAAAAGTACAGGCTCACTCTAAAACAAAAGTTGTTTGGTTGAGGCGATGAATTTTTAATTGGTGCGGCGGCCGCAAGGTCCCATGGCAGCGATTAAGGCCACCCGAGTATACCTCGCGATATAAGAGCTAGAGAGGACTTCACACGTCTGCCATTTCGACCATCATTTTTCACTTTATTTTCAATTATCTGATTGGAAAAATTCTACCCCCGTTGGAATGACGCCATTTCATTGGGATACACGGCGAAAACAACAACAAAAACAAAGAAAATGATGAATAATATGTATTGCCCCTATTGGGAAATTGATTGAAATAGCCGGGTAATATATGGGATGATTGTAAGTTGTTGCTGATTTTTAGAAAGGCCAAAATTCACTTAGAAATGCTTTTGTGAAACAGCTTTTCGATGACACATAATAGGTAGTATTACTTCTACAATTTCTTTTAGTACCAGTACTTTTTCTAATATCTTTCCCCCCCCCCCTCTTCACCTTTCTGTCGATATAATATATATAACGAGCATTAGCATGTATAACATAAACAGCCTCACTGGTTCTTGCAATGCACCCAACCCTCTCCCCATGAAATCAAATTGGTGAAAAGATAAACATTATGTAGTTTTTAACAAGTCTAAAGCTTCAGTCATGGGACTTGTGGTTGCCTCTCCATGCTCAAAAGTCCATTGATTAAAGGTAAAGACCAGTTATGGTCATGCGATTGTATTGTGAAAGAAACGTTGTGGAATCTATCAGAAAAGGTTGATCATCTAGCATATAAGTATTGATGTGTACTGCAAGGTTCTGGAATCATCAAAATTATAAGAAAGTTGGCCCTGTCTTCGTAAAGTTACAAGCAGTGTACACATAAATATGTATAAGGGACTATACGCATATCTCTCACAGACCATAGATAAACTAATTTACCAAATATATCATTTAGTAGGCGGTTTCCGGGCAAATTTTTTATCATCATGTATTAGTCCAAACATTATCTTTCACATGATTGTTAATAAGAGCTTCCATTTCATTTTTTAAAATTGGGGCGTTACCAATACTGGTCTTTACCTTTAACTATAGTTGGAAGCAAAGTCTATGGCTAAATTTAGTCGCCTAAAATGTTAAGACTTTGATACAGATCTCAATGTGTGTTACGTTGAGTGGGTTATGTTATTTCGCAAAGTAACCGAGCTATCAAAATAACAATCTTTTAAAAATATCAAAGTTTCATATATGCCTTGAAAACGCCATGACTTTCCTCCAGGTATCCAGGTCTTTGAACCTTCAAATCATCCACGACCAAGGCCAAGGTCAATTCAGTGAAAGAAAATGTCATAAAGGCGCCGGAACTAGGTATCAAGTTATCAAGGAACTCAAAACTAAGGTATAGTTATCATTATTATACCAACAATGAGGTTGCATGCACATCAGCTATTGATTATGAGTTATACTGTACGGCTCGAACACTGAGGGATGAAGTTTTCTGGGTCAGACTATTTGAACAAATACCAGTATAATTTGTTTCTAACATTCACACCAAAGATAATATGTAGGTGGAGGCATATGGCATATTTGAATGAAATAATCATCACTTAAACATACGAGACTAACTTGAAAACATATGCCCAGCAAATATTGAACCACACACCTACAGTACAACACTGCATTTTTATCTAACATAGTGATATATGAGTATGACTCCTGTGGTAATAACCAGAATCAATTTCTAGATCATTTTACACTAGCAAATTCGTATTAATTAGATAAACACTGAACTATAAACCTACATGCTATCTATCATTTCTACTTCATTTCAGTTTTGTCGAGCGAGCTAGAAACAACTCTAATGGTCATTATATATCAATTTCTAAACTACTGCAGTTAACATTGAAAACATATTAAACATCACAATGATTTGAATATGATGTATTGCATTTTGAGAGAATCCTGTATACAACATTTTTTTTAGAATAGTTGATTATGTGGCACAGGTGAATTGTTGAATAGTATAAGATTTATGTATCCCCCCAAATGAAATGACAAGAAATAGTCTATAGTCTCAATCTTGCTGGAAAAAAATCACAAGCACTTCATGCTGAAAACTGAGTAAATGATATGTGACTACAAAATATTGTTTGAATATTGCCTTCATAGGTTTAGATGGCGATTCTTCAACCTAAATTCGCAAAAACAGAAATATATGCCCAAATGTTAAATGTTGAAGTGCATTCGCGATATCTATCCAGCCCGGTTCGCTATGATAAATTACAAGTATATCAATTAGTAGGCGGTTTCCCGGCAAAATTTGTATCATCACGTAGCAGTCTAAACATATTGTTTCACGTGATTGGTAAAAAGAGCTTCCATTTCATTTTTCGAGAGGGGGGCGTTTCCAAAACTGGTCTATATCTTTAACATGCATGAAATGGAGTAATGGGGAGGCAATATGAAGGCGGGAGACAAAATCGCCAACAAAGATATTGTGCAGTCCTTTGTATTGATTACTATGATCACAATGATGTATAGTCCATAAAACGCTCGCATTTTTTGGTCCAGTGTTTGAAAAAATCCTAATATTGTTGTCATATGCATCCAATTTACCTTACCCTAATGAGGCAAAAGTTAGACAATCTAATATAATTAACATTTCATTTGATAAGGTTCCCGACATTGGATGCCCTGAAAAACCTATTCTAGCTTTTTACCAGTCGATACCTTCAAAGGGCTAATCCGGGAACCGACCTATTTTCCCGTTGCACACGAGGCGTCATTTTGCTGATGTAGGCCTGCGTCAGCAAATGGTATGATGTTTGGCGTACCATTGACATTGTGCAAAAAACAGTGAAAGCATTGCTTGTAATTACAGGTAGATAGCTAGATTTACTAGCACCTCACATGTCTGGAATGATTAGCGTAAATAATAACGAATTATGTCTCGTGTGAGTTGGGCAATACTGTTACTATCCGAAAGATCCAACTGAGGATCGAGCCTAAGTCGTCGTATCGGCGGACCAGCTATCCAACCAACAGACCAACTCGGATCCACTAATCCAGCTTTCACCTGCCCATCGAAAGAAAAAAGACCCCTCCCCCTCCATTTCATATCAATGCCCACACCTTTTTTTCTTCTCGTAGTCTACCCGGCCAAGGGCAGTTCTGCGTTATAAATCAAAGGGAAATCTGTCCGAAAATAAATACAAGTGAGACCATAAGCACTCAATAGCTTCATAAACCTGCCAAGGTATATCCTCATCATCATTCACAGGCGTGGTAGTAAGGTACTAAATCTAACCTCTCATTCTAACGCTAGCTCACTGTCATCGTTTACGGGGAGGGGGGGGGGGGG
>BEXV01001136.1:26938-72415 GCA_003118195.1 Hemicentrotus pulcherrimus | reverse complement strand
ATTTCCATTACAATAACCTGCAAGGGTACGTTTTCGTAGGTTATATGTTTGGCTATCACAGCCAACCCTCTTGCGTCTGAACTTTCTCATCACTCTCACCTATCCTATATTTCATCCAATCTTAAACTCGGCGTATCTCATCTTCATCCCTTTTCCTTCCCACGCCCATTTCTGCTTCCATGTTAGATCTGTTTTTAAATTTCGAGCCGAGATGAGCGATCGACCTCACGAAGCGGCCCGCGGTGTCGTGTACTTTTTGCTGTTGGGGCTACCCCGACGCGCTCATAATTCTCATCCGAGCAGCTTGCACGGGCAGTGGTTTAACGCGCGGAGCCAGGTAATGTGTGTGGGTGTGTATGGGGGGGGGGGGTGGGCGGTGGCTCGGTTGTCTTTCGGGGGCACCGATCTTTCTTAGAACATGAGTAGACGAAATGTGAGATGGCAAGGTAATCTGAAAAGGGGTGGTTTGGAAAAGGATAGCATCGTCTTCTTTTCATGTTGCCCCCTCTCACTGGTTTATTCCCTTCCACCGTCTTTCAATAACTACATGAGGTCGGAAAAAAAACGGTCTTACCTACCCGGGATATGGACCAGGAAAGCAACCCCTTACAGGAACACGTACCTTAAATAAACCTTTAGACCCTGTAAGTAACGGTTTATTTTGAAATCCTATTGAAAGGCGCCGCTTCTCTCATCTCCCGTCAGTTAATCAGGGAAGGGGGACGTGCCCCTGCAACCTAAGCTTCGCCACTATGCATGGACCATGTATATCGGCTTCCTATCTCACAGTTTATCCCGACCTGTCTACAGTAGAGGACATTTATGAGTTCATCACACCGCATCAATTTATGACACATGGCGATATGAGACAGTGAGATGGAAGTATACAAATCCCCAACCACCGCCCTAATAGAAAAATAATGATTTTTCCCTCACGTCTCTAATACCCCGGCCCTTCATATGAAATGTACTAACCCTCACCTATATAAGGTGCAAGTTAAAGGTGAAATTGCTTTCTAGACACAGCTCACGACAATTTTTCTTTTTCAGTTCCCTGTATAATTTTAATTGACATTGACTGGGATGTTCATTAACATTCCTTATTCTCAACTGCTTCAAGCATAACCCGGCCTCAACAAGGACAATCTATCAATGCTACATGATTTCTATGTTATCAGAAAAAATATTCCGATAATTAGTAGAAATAAATAAATGACTCTGAAATAATGGTCATGTTAATCCATATGCAACTTTCTTCATAAGCACTGTTAAAGCTTTCAACTTGCGCATTAATCACCAAATTGCACATTTCCCAAGAAAATTGAGACTACATTTATATAGATAGCTATGATCCCTTTCACTTTGTTTGAAAGAACGAAGGTGGGTAACTAATCAAAGTATTATTCGCACTATACAGTACTTCGCTCTTCCAGTTTTTTAAATGATTGTGCAATTCCTTCCAAATGTTTCCATTATTTCAGTTACGTTTTCTAATTCCTATTATATTCATTTCAATTTTGGGCATCTTTTTTCTTCTTCTTTCTTTTGGTCAAGCGTAAAGCCGAGTTACAAGCATAGCCATTATGATGTCATGGTTGAATCGACTTTTCGTTTATAGAGCAATAAACAAAATACTATGACGTAAATAGTTTCAGAAAAACATAATAAAATAACTTATAATTTTAGTTCATGGGATTAGGAAATTAATTGAAATAATAAATTCTTTTTGAAAATATGTATAGTGGGCAAAACAAGGGTGTTATGGTTTTATATAAATTATACATTTGTAATCATATTAGTTATAAATTGAAGGCCTTTTTCGTGCATTGTGCCTCAATTCATATTATTTTGGTGTTAAAACTGAAGTTTGCCAGCAGGCTAAGCAACAACAAAAAGCGTTTAAGTTTTCTTTTGATGCAATACTATTACTTTTATTCTTTTAAATGTAATTTCTTCTTTAGAAATTGAATTTAACAAATATTAAAGTAGACTTCCTTGCTCTCACAATGTGAGATTACGGTCCGCATGAATATTGGAAGTTTACAATCCCATACCCACCCCATGACAACCGCTTCGTTCGTCTAATTTAAAACAAAATTTTTGATGGCGATACTTGTTATCTATTGCGTAAATAGAACATTTTTCAGAAGCTAGCCGATTTCTTTTTCAGTATTTTTCGGCTTATTTATACGTTGATTTTCTTAATCATCATGTGTGTCCTCATGACAAAATAAAACGAAGTCGGCCGTCGTTAGTAATTTTACATTTTGTAGTGATATCATTTTGGTTGGTTGGTTGGTTGGTTTTATTTTCCGTGTAAAAATTCAGTACATACAAGAATACAATTTACAAAAATACAAATCAAGAATTAAAAAACAGCTGGAAAGCTCAATTCAGAGCCATTATTAAAATGGCTCTGTTCTTCCTAGAGGTCCAGAAAAGACGTTGCATAATATAAAAGCGTAACAAAGCATTTTAAGTCACTTTATGTACATAATGGAAATCATAGATTTTATAATTTAAAAAATACTGTTATGTACATTGAATTGCTCTGTCATGAAAAACGTAGATACGAGAAGAGGAGAGAGAGAAAGGAATTAAGAAAGATAGATACATGTATATGGAGATATATATATATATAAATAGAGAGAGAGAGAAGTTGTAACAAAAGGGGGTGGCGAAGAAACAAAAAAGGATTCGCTTTAATATTCGCACACCTAAATATGATTGGCTTTTTATAAGCATCAAATGAGTTTCATACAAAAAGGAATTCTTTCTTTTACCCTTATCGTTATACAATAAATACACCTGGGTAATCTAGAAGTTTCTATTATACGTGCAAGCAATATTTCTCTTTTAGAAGGTGGGGTCTCAGTTTAAAAAAAAAGGCATAATTGAAACAAGACAGCCGGATAGCTACATAAAGACAATATTTGATTGAGAGAATGGATTGAAAGGATTAATGAAACGGAAACGATGACAAATATAAGATTTCAATTTAATTTTCTCTTCCGCTTCTAACATGTCTTTCTCTTGTACATAATGCATTCCATTCGATTTTAAATACAATCTCGGTTTAGCTTGGTTAAAAAAATATTAAAAAATCAACAAAGAAAAAAAAAACGGAAAAACCATACAATGGATGACCGTATCAACTGTTGAAAATTTCAAAAATAGACATGATTTGTAAAGAATAAAGAATTGTTTGCAAACAGCCTGAACAAAGGGAAGTAATATGGAAAGAATATGGTAATTTCACGAGTGTTGCGGAGCTATTATTCTCGGCGTTCCGCTCCCAGGTCCAGGGATTTCCTCATTAACTTTTGGGAATGTTTTGACGTCAAGAACATTGAAAAGTATGATAAAGAAACAGAAGATTGGTGACCATGCATGAAATTGTGTTTGTACGGATGGCTAGCTGGTTCTACCTCTGAATTCAGTTGTGAGATAAAAGAAGGGGAGATGGAGAGAATAGGGAGAGGAGAGGGTAAAAAAGAGAGAAAAAAATAAAACACGAGCAGTTTTAATCTTTTCATGCAGCGTTTAAGTTGATCAAAGGCACCCTCCAAATTGCTGATTTATTTTCTGGGATTATTTGTATTTTGCTCGGGAAGGAAGGGGGGTAAAAGGGGTGCACTTTTGTTAGTGAAAGGTTGAGGGCAGGGGGATAACAAGGGACATACATGAGATTGTTTTGCTGTAGATTGGGTAGAGATGAGAATGGATGGGACCGCATGACAAGTTAGGATTGTACCCTGTCAATCTTCATCCAGGATACCTAAAAAGTGCAGGTTGGGGTTCTCTGTAGTAGAAAAGCATGGGACTCGTTTGTAAACTGGCGTCGAGCTACAGAGACAGGTGTGGAGAAAAAGTGTTGGTTCTGGTAGGGATGTTAGGGTAGATGATTAAATAGTTTTTAAGAAAAAACATAACAACGATATGAGCTTCACCGATAGGATGGACGAGAAGAACTAATGATAAAGATTAATAATGATTATGATAATAATGATAATAGAAATAAGAATGTGAAGTAAAATCTGAAAAGAAGCAAATAAAATAATAAAACAGGTGAACAAATCATAATAAGTAGATAAGATCGAGAAAAGGGGGAAAAAAAAGAAGAAAATATAGTTGAATAATTATAATAAAAATCTGAAAAAGAAAAAGAAAAAGAGAAAACAATGAAGGAAATGACAAAGAGAGAGAANAGAGAGAGAGAGAGAGAGAGAGGAAGGGGTGTAATTTAATGCGGATCTGTCTATTCCAGTGATCTGGTGCCTCTAAAATTTGTTTCCTGAATCAAAGAGCAGAATCTCCAATTTGGTACGTCTTTATATTTTCTCCGTCGTCTCTTTTACCTCTACACTTCTTATCTCTTTATCTTTCCTTTTCTTTCACATATTTTTTCTTCTATCATCTACCTTCATAGATCTATGCTCCCCCTCTAGCAGCTGCCCCTCCTCCATCAGCCGCCCCCCCCCCCATCAGCAACCTACGTCAACGTTTCCCGTATGTCCTCTGTATTATTCGCCATTCATTCTCTTTCGTTTGCATTCACTCCTCGACCTTCCTTTTTGGAATCCATTCTACAGTTGACACCTCCATAAATTGAATATCGCAACCAGAGTTGGCAAAATAATAAGACATTCATTATTTTGCCCCCTCTGCCGTTTCGTCCATGCAAAGAGCAACATATATTATATATTTAAACCCATCTCTCCGCAAATGGTAAGTGTTAAAAGTGGATGCTTGTCTCCTTCCAGCCGCCTGGATATTTATTTTATTGATTGTATATGTCAACTCTACTTCTCTTCCTATATTCAATCATAACACAATCATTTGTGCCCTCTTCATTGAAAAGGAAACATTTTTTAGTTTACAAAAGAAGGTATTTTTGGTACATAGTTTTATTTTAAAAATGTTAATTGTTCTTGAATCAAACTATTCGTAAAGATAGTTCTCGGCAGAGTCGAGGCGTGAAGTAAACGTGATTTGGTTGGAATGAATCTCGGGGTGTGCGCTCGCTGTTCGCGGCCGCCAACCAGCCCTCCGTATCGGGCATCGACCGGGCAGCTAGCAGGCGAGCGAGTGTGAGAGCGCTCCGATAAAAGACCGTACGCGACGAAACGGGACGCCGGGAAATGGTTCGTAACCGTCATGCTTACTGATGCAAACGTGATATACTGGGAATTTTTGGCTTGCTGAATAAAAAGAAGAAGAAGAAGAAGAAAGAGAGAGAGAGAGAGAGAAAAAGAGAGAAAGATCAGATTGAGATATTAAAAGAGAAAGAGAGAGAGAGAGAGAGAGAGAGAGAGAGAGTGTGTGTGTGTGTATGATACAGGAGGTGCATAGGCCTACATGCACACGCTCAAACACGAAACGGCGCCACTTTCACGCCAGTAAAATATGTGTAAATTCGTATATACGGCTGTTTCGGCTGTCTATACATGTATATATGTATGGGTAGTGTTACAAAACAATTTACTTAAGTCAATTCAATCAAAAGGACAATTTTGCTGATATTTGTCCCCATGCATAATTTGTTATTCTTTATGGCGCTTCTCATTCGTTCTTAAACATTTGTTTACCAAAAAAATGTCGTGTAAAGTTGTCTAATCTTCCTTTTTAACATACCCATCTATACATATTTATTCTAAAAGAATGATAACAATGGGCATACTTTCACCTACAGGAAATGTTTTGGATGAAACACAGTACTATTCTGTCGATATATGAATATTTGTACATATAATTTAGTCAACATAATTATGTTAACGCTTTGAGCAAAGCCGTTTTCATAGTTTAAAGCCCATCACAAAATATTACATGGCTGTAATCTATAAGGTCATGTTCATAATGGCAAAATATTATTTTAAATCGCTTCTAGAGGTAAAAAAACGGAGAACACAAGAGTTATTTTATTTGGGGGATGATTATGCAAGCATAAGCTTTACAACAACATCAACAAATTGCTAAGAAAATATAACATGCCTGAACATCAGCGTCAGAATCGAGAAAGATTATTTATTTTGTTAAAAAAACTCAACCTAATAGTTGTCGGTATCTGATATCTGATTTGTTTTATATGATGCTCTTCATCAACAACCAAACAAAAATATCTTTAAAAATAAAACTACGAACTCAGTCAAAGAATATCGTGCATTTTAGTTCTAATGACACCCTTTTTAATACCATGATGGGTTCGACACAATAAGGAGACCCCAGTCGAATGGAAACTTACCCTCGTCAACCCCACTCCGGGAAAATAAAAACATCTCCAACATATGTTTGACATTCCCCATTATTTTGTTTCCAAGATTCAAGTCCGACAGCGACAGACAAAGCCAAAGAGGTCGAGATATAGTGAGCGAGGTGGCGTCGACTCAACAAACTCCTAAACTTATCAAAAGCAAACCCAACAGTATATAAAGCGGTTTTTCCGTTTCGTTGATGCCAATTAAAGTTGTTAAGATGACAGTGACGGCGACTTGTGTTTCAAATTGAAATAAAAGTGGCACCCCTTAATATGCCTACATTCATTTTCCACACCCAAAATCATTTAATACAATATTTTTTTGGGTAAAGATTTAAAGTTTATATGAAATCCCCAAGAAGGGGAAATGCTCTCGAGCAATGGCTGAGGGAGTTGTTTTTGGGAGTTATGGTATAGAACATTATAATTTCTTGCTTCGAAATCACAACAGTGGCCTTTTAAGTCTTTGACTTACATTATTCAATCGCGATCACTCGCTTCAGCCTAAAACAATGTTTTCTACAAAATAGTTCTTGGACTGTAATCAATACAAATTATCATACAACAAACACACGTAACAAAAGATAACTAAGCAAAACATATGCAAAATAAAAACAACTAATCAAATCGAAACACATGGAAATATAATTGACATGAATAACATATAAAATCAGGGGAAAATATGTAATTATTATTCGGATAGGCCTAGGCGTAGTATGGTATGAGTCTAGTCATAGAGGAGGCACGTGTGAAATGGGGGCGTGTTTTTTGTGAACAGAATGTGAGTGCTCTAGGTTGAGGGTGTGGAACAAGGTCTAATAATCGTCTTTCACCTTGCCTCCCACTTTTTTGGCGATTCGTTAGGTGATTTGCCCTGCGCCGTCGGTGGCTACGCCAATTTTTAAAGTAGTATAGGTACATCATTGTTTATATACAGATAGTCGCTGTCCTCTCGAAGAGTACAATCGCTTTTATCCTAATTTAAATTTCGCGCTTATGATATTCCCGTTCGTTTGATGGACGTTTTCAATTTTACATTGATATCAATAGCATTCGTGTTCATTAATGTTAGGATACGGTAATACCTTCCTTTAATACTTAAATTATCAGTTTTAGGGCGAGATGCGCAGAGAGAGGGAGAGAGAAAGAGAGAGAACGAGAGAGAAAGAGAGAGGGGAGGGACAATCGACGCCAAAACCGGCGTGAAAAGAAGATGATATGACCCTCTTAAACACCCAGAAAGATAAACATGAAAATAACGGGAAAGTTCAAAAAGCTTAAAGTATGTACCTACAAATACAGCTATTAAGGTATATGATGAGGAAATGTAAATGAGGTTGACCAAAGAGATGTATTGTGATCAAGATGAATATCTGAGGCGTGCAAGGCGTATACCGTGATTCTGGCCGCGTGCGCATGCAAACTTTGAGCATCCTCTATTCAAGTCGGTCTCCCTTTTTTATACAAAAGCTTCGCTGCAAACGTTTAGGCTGTGGGTATATAGGAGATACAATTATCATTTTGTTGCTTTGTTCATTTACAAAGTTCGTTGTCATTACCTAGCTAGCTAGCCGAGAGGTGGATTGGGCATGCGCCCGGGTTTTTGACTCGCATCTCTTTTTTCACTTCGTTCCAACTCGTTCATGTGTGAAGCATCCTGGTTGGATTGGTGTGTCGCTATCACGTGGTTCGCCTCACTCATAAAATATTCTAATATTTTTTCTCTCTGACCTTACAGCGACACAAGTTTGCGATTCATCAAAGCGAACACATCAGATGTAGAGAGGACGACTTGTGTATCTATCTATTAGTCAAAGACCTGAGTGAGATAGTACAGACTCTGGAGCCAGCCGTCAAAGTCAAGCCGAGCGGAGTTACAAATCACTTGGCAGTTGCCCCCAACTCAACCAGAAGTCAAACAAGGTCCTCGAGACAAATGAGCTCGTATTTCGCACATCCGATGGCTGGTGCCGAATTCCACCACAGCGGTGGCTCAAATTACCCTCAGCAGTCGGTAGGGAGCTACGCGTTGACCGCCGAAGGCCCACAGCACTCCTCCCATCGCCACCAGCACTACCAGGCGGGCAACCCTGTAGCTAGCCCGCCGGCAAGCTACGCCTACCCCTATACCGAGGATAGCCTTCACTCGCTCCAAAACGGCTATTACACCATGGAAGGGGCTACCGGCATGGATGCCACCACAGCGATAAACCACCATCATGCCGCATCAGTGAACTCTACTTGTGGGTACACGGTAGACCCCTGCTACCAGACCTCGCCCGCGGGTATGGGGGCAATATCACGCAGAAAGACACCCACTAACACCCCTCCAGTCACCCTCTCGGACTGTGCGTCAAACGCAAGTCCTCCGACGAACATCAACAACAACAATAACAATCACCCTGGCTCAATAAAAGGCTCGGGGAAGGGGCAAACCAACGAACAAATCTACCCTTGGATGCGACGTATACACTCCACGACAGGTCAGTAATTAACTTCCTGATTAATCAACTATAATAATTACCCTACATCATACTGCTGTACCTTATTAAGAGATAACAATAATCCATCATCCGATATGACGCTGACTCTTTACAAATTATTTGATATCTGAACCCCTGACCCTTTTTCAAATTTAGTTCTTCAATAAATTCATTTGACTCGCCAAGGACTCTATCCAGCAAATGATCAAAAAGCCCCTCTTCAAAAGTTTTGCCAATTAGCTAAAGAGGCATAAACATTGAACTTGGGTTTCTATTCACCCTCCTACACCCCCTTACAACTGAATCGCTCCCATTCAAAGAAAATTCGTTGATTTTTCTAAACTATTGTGCTACTATTTCTGCAGTCAGCCATATCGGCTTGTCGATACTTTGTTACTGTGTCAATACCATCTATCATTTTTCCCTGTCTCCCCTTATTTCATTTTGCGGTAAATATTGGTATCTAATCCGTACTCATCGCTTTCAAACTTATTTTGGCTGTGAATACAGCGAGCACAAAAAAGTTTTTGAGAGAGCGAGCCCCTCTTGTTACCAGTGGTCGTTGCTTGCAGCAAGCCCTCCAGCGGGCATTGTCCCGTCCAAGTTCTGTCTTCAAAGCACCCTTTATACCAATGCTAACGAATTTTCGACTTTTTGAAAAGCTCATTGTGAAATCTTACATTATGGCGCGGGGAGCTCGGAGAGGCGGTGAAGTCTGGCATAATTTAGAACCGCCACACAAAGCGATACAACAATAATTAAATATTGACTTTGAATGCAAAACGATACTGTAGCAAAAGTACAAGGAAATACTTAGTTGGAAGAAAATACACAATGCATCGCAATCGTTCACTTAATTTTTTTTAAAGCATTTTTTGGGGATGATCTATTTAAGTCAGGGATGTTCAAATCAGCAACTTTATCTTTCAATTATAATTCATACTTTCCCTCACTTATCACATACATTCTTACAAATATGTTTGCACATAATTAGTTTCTGATAACAATTGTAGTTCTAAATTGTGTAAGTAATTATTAAATGAAGACAATACTCAAGGTGCTATACATTTATTTAAAATGAAGAAGAAAAAATAAGGATAACAGAAATTGTGAAAGGTTTCCTTGACTTAAAACATATACAGTGTGAATGCGAGATGATTGTGATGGATACAACATATATTTAGGGAGAGGGTGTGATTAACATAGCATTACAAGTGCGTGAATAGCTATTTCCTCGTTTTTGTAGTTTGTTTGAAGTTGGAGGTTCCCCTAAAACTCTAATTACAATTCTGGTTGAACTCACGATCTTTTGTAATAAAAGGTTTGATTTATTTTCCTTTCTTGTTATGCATTTTGTCCTACAAGTAACGAGTAGTGCAAAAACGACTTCCACTTGTACACGAGGTTTAATTCGTTTTATCCCAGTTAACGCCGTTTGGTCAAAGAGAATAACAACGTGCTTTCTTTATCAACACGGTATTGAGTTACCATTCAAACTCACTGAAATAGAATACGTGTAGTCTATCGAAAGTATATTGCAACATCAATTGACAAAGCAAAACCGAATTTGAAAGTGATAGTCTGCATATAATCGTTACTTGTATACACTTTACACATCAAGGGCTAACAGATTTGTTAGCTTATACTTGTATTACGACTCCCTTACTTTTCACACGTTTGGTAATTTGGAAGCAGATGGTATAACAGTGAGTTTGATCACTTTTAAACACCTGGAAATGTTTGCTAAAGGCTGGTAGGATTAAAACGAAATCACTGTGAACATAATGTATTTGAATTCTAACAATATGAAAGCAAAGATATCCCCTTTGAAATTAATAGAATTTCGTATTCCCCTCGCTATTGACAGTTTGAATCGAACGGCTTCGAGTCTGCCCGCAAAATTCGTTTCGATCGGTAGCCTGGAGAGGCGCACGCCGACAGAGGCGGGCTGAAGATGGCGAACGATCGCTCTTGTCGTCGCGTCGCCCGAAAACTGAAGAGAGAATGATTTCAACATAAATATATATATATATATATATATATATATTACTATTAACCTAAAGAAAATTTTGTAATAATTGCGTGAACGAGAGCTTCTATTTCACGCATATGCCTGAAGTTCGTCGTTATTAGTTTAATTAAATATAGTAAATGGGAAAATAATGACCTGGTTTAATGGATATTTCGTTGGTGATTTAAAAACTTTAATGAGTAATTTTATCATCCACCTAATTTAACATAATTTTTCCTTTTTTGGGTAAACGAACGACATAATTTGTCTGTTCTGGAAGCTACTTAAAATAATGAAAGATTTGATGTGATGTGACACATATTTTTTGTAATACTGATTGCAAACATCTAATGTTATAGCATTATGTGTTACTTGTAAGTGATGTTTTACATTCACAATATTTCAAAATAAAAGCAGGAAAAACTTATTGATACAGATTTAAGGGAAATTGAAAGCAGCACAACACTAACTCACCATCAACCCAACCTATTCGGGGGAAGGGGGGGGGGGTAATACAAACGAGTGATTTGAATGTTCATCAAAGCCGACACTATTACCTCGTTGAGCAGACAATAATTGTGTGCGTCGAAAGGTAATAGCGCACCGTTAACTCAAATCCGTACCAAGTCAAATTACAGTAATCAGTGTAATAGCTCAAAATCAAAGTAATGGCATTTGTGTAAATTGCAATCGCTGATTTGCGTCCTGCCCCGAGACCGTTACCCGTTAGATTGGTAGCAATAATCTTGTCTACGGTCGGGTTTTTTCTGCTTCAGCGTCCCTATCACAATCAGATAGTGTCCCTGTATGTAGTAGACGCATTGGCGGTGAGTGAGAAAGCAAGGAGCGACATTTATTCGCTCAACAACATTCACAGACATGCCTAATTGTATTTGCTGGCTTGTTCCATCCATTCATACGCGCTTACATCCAACACTGGTAGTAATAATTCGCCATGTTGCCTTGTTGCCATAAATGTGATGGCTTTATAGAAAGTGTTGTATGAACTGATACCATATTTTTTTAAAGGAACCTGTGTTTGATTTTGAGTCATGAGCCTGTATTTTGATCGAAAATGAGTCAATAATGAATTTGCTGGATGCCACTATTTGAAACATTGATTTTAGTGTCATCAACTGATAAACCCGTATTCACTAGTGATTAAAGTGCGCTATCGTTTTACTGAACTTATTGAAAATTAATGACTATAGGGCTTGTTTGAAGTTCACCATTATAAGATAAAGAAGAGCAATTTCAAATGTTGAACACCTAAATTCAACCCAACACATTACATTTAATCTTTGATATTTATGCGAATGACTTTCATCATAATTATTTACCTTTATATTTTTTTGGTGTAATTTTGAACATATTAAAATACAAGCCTTTTACAAAAAAAAACAAAAAATAAATGTGTGAGAAAAATGTATTGAATCTTTATTATTTATTTGCTACTTTTAAAATTGTATTATTTGAAGAAAATTGAATTCTTAACAATAGATCCTTAAAAGGATCCGGTAACTTTGTCTTTGATCCTTTAAAAATAAACAGACACCAATGACACATAGGGCCGGTCATCTCAGATTGAACATTGTGAAGCGATCACTTTAAACCCAATGTAATGGGGAAAAGAGAAACCAAAGATTTTAATTATTTCAGTTTATGGTTATGCACTAGTTTTGATTGCTTTAGTCGAATGTAATGCAATCTGAAAATTATCCGCACTGGATCCCACAGCTTGTGATTCAGCTCAAGAATTGTCATGGTAAAGTATCTAGGGGAAACCATAATGTAGTTGAATCGGTGCAATTCATTCATATTCAGGAGTCGATTTCAATTACATTCCATAAGTGCTGTGGAGAATTGTTAGAATGCTCCCAAATGTATTTAATAAATCATGCTATAATCATTCCATTGCTCACAAAGAACATGCCTTAAAAGATAAACCCGAGTTATTCATCTGTCAAAATACAGAACGTGTACAGGTTTGAAATTAATTTCATCTGATCTAATAGAGTAGGGCATGATAATGGCGTTTAAAACGGTTGTATCGCAGTTTTGTAAGCTATGCTACACTGTATGGAATATGAATAGTTTTACTTGTGTATATTGCAAGAAGATGTCGCTTCTCTTTTATGTAGTTCAAAATGTTAACTTATTAACAATGATAATTTTTTCGTTACTTTCAGTTGCCTATACGCCATTCATAGCATATTTAATTTGATTCCAACACAATACTTTGATTCCCTGATTGACGGATAGATATATAGATAGAGATGTAGATAAGCTGATTTATTGATTTATCGATTGGTTGAGTGATGGTTTTACCCTAGTGCTAAAATCAAGCAATTATAACTATTTGTAGCTAAAATTAGGAACTTTGGATTCATCTTATTGAGTCTAAGAATAAACAATACAAGAATGAATGACTTGTCCAAAGGCCCACAGACTGAACGGGTCTTGATCATGTGACGTCATACAAACACATTGCTTTATCCACCAAACATGCGCATATCTTTTGGCTAATTCAGATATTTTCATTCTTGAATGCACGTCAGGTTTCGATATTTGAGATGCCCGAAAGTTGACATCATTTTTATCAAGTATTGTGTATATACTTACTTTTTTTTTGCGTTTTACCCTGCAAAAAACGACAGCTTATTCATGTCTTTGTTTAAAGCTATTCATCGAGTTACAGTCATTGTTTTCTCATATATCTGCTTGTGTCTAAGTATCCATTACTCCAAAAGAGGTCACATGTACATCTTCTTAAATTAATTTATGATGCTCTGGAACATAATATGATTATAGGTAAAAAGTATGATTTGTCGATGTCTGACTCGGAGGGACGTATGATCCATAAATGGAATATAATTCCACCTTATTTGATACTCCTGGGACGAAATTACATTGTCTGACGTAGTTTAAGATACGAAAACGTATACAGTTACATACATTTACGAAATTTTGTCATGCTAATTTAGAAACGAAACGTAATTAAAACATATTTTTAAGTCAGAGTCATAGCAGGCAATGTTTAACATAACGTTCGTCTGTTTTATTGACCATTGTCCACAAACGGCCTGCCTTCAACATAGTTCCTGGTTTAGTTGTGTTGGGTATGCCAGAAGGGGGGGGGGGGAGGGGGTCGATAAAACTCTATGATATTACACAATTCATATCATATCTATTTGTTGAGGATATTAATAAACAAAAAATAAGGGGAAAAAAAGTGGGGAAAAATCCGATTTGTATGCCATGCATAGATGAAATAATTATGTTTTGAACTCTATACGCCGGTACACCGTGGCATAATGGTCATGTTCTAATTAATCATGTTGACGTAGGGGGCAGAGCCTAATTAGTTAAATGCAAAGAAAGTTTAATTGAATGATAGCATGGTTTATCCGCATTGAATAATACAGCAATAGAAGAAAAATATGGAAAGTACCATATGGACTGTTTAATCAACACCTCATCATTACGCACTATGCACTATAAATATCGCAGTATAGGATTAAACAAAAAATAGTACAGCACACTTTCTGGAAATATGTTAATGTTTGCTAAATTTCTAGTAATTTCAATGTTTTAATTCTTATATTATTGTACATCAGTTCAATGCAGGCCTATAACGTCCATGTGGGGGCAAAGTGTTTTAACATGCATTATTCCTTGTATGCATGTTATGGAAAGTAGTAACAAATGAATAAGTGATTGCTGAAGTGAAAGACATTTGTTTAATTTGGCTTTGGGGTATTAAAATTAAGTTCACGATTCATCGTATGCTGCAATCTAAAACGTGTTATTTTTCTTCTTCATATTCTACAAAGCAAATTGAGCATTTAAGCTTTCACATGCAAATTAGCTTACATACCCTGTTGCATTCGTTAAATATAGGTGAAATTGGAATGATAAATAACCGAATGAGTTGCTATCTTCCAATCTGAATCTTTTGATATTAAATTTGAAAACCATGTGTGTATCATGACAGTAGTTTTGTAATGTTTTGCTTCGTTTAAGCACATGCGAATGAAATAAAATAAAATATTTATCCAACTTTCATGATTTATGCATTTTATAAATAGTTTTCATTTACTACTAGAAACTATGAGTAATATCTAATTTTGAAAGATAAAAGGCGTAAACTTTATGTATAGGTATTTTAATATGATTTTGAACAAATATTGTAGGCCTGTCTTAGTGTCGGTATAAAATGGATAACAAAATGCCACAAATGTAAATGTTTTCATTAATTTAAACGATTGTTTATAACAGATCTGTAGTAAAATGAGGAAAACGGAAATTTAGTCAAACAAAAAAAATCAAATCTATGATGTTATAATTAACACATTCCGGTACGCAAAAAAACTTTATTGTAGGTAAAATCATGAACGTCTATAGTCTTGAAATATTGATAACTCAACAGCGCAGCACAACTAATGTGCTCTGGTGTACGTTTCTGGTTCTGGTATAAGATGTTTGTGGCAGAACCACCAAGCTAGGTCTAAAAAAATTACCCCAAATTGCTTTAAAAATACATACTATTTCCATTTGAATTAGGAAGTCATAATGATATTCTATTTGGGCATTTGGATACACTTAGAGCAATACCCGATCTGCATGGGGGGTGTTTCACAAACTTATCTTATCTCTAAGTTGGACTTAAATATTATGGAGAACCATTTATAGCCTTGTTTTGAAATGTATTCAAAAGCAAAAATTCAAGTATTTTAGACTTTTCCTAAATTCAACATCAAGACCATGAAATCTCCCATGATAATAGAAAATATGAATGATTTGAATCACCATTTTATGCCTTTTAAAATAACTTTAACAAAATATTTGCAAAGATGCTAATGGCTCTATAAAGTCCAACTTTATAGAGATAGTTCAACTTTGTGAAACACCCCCNCCCCCCCCCCCCCCGGTCTCTATTCTCCGCAATGAAAACATTGTATTCAGGCTCAGGCTGCATGTCAGATCATCCTTTTCAATTTCATTAGGAGATCAAATCACCTATTTCCCCTGCTTGTGAATCAAAATGACACATGTAAGTCAAAACTGATTACGAGACCTCGGATATCCCCTTTGCTAAAACGCTCGTAAAGGACTTTCTATTGTGACGAAATAAAGGCGTTTAAATCTAATCCGTTAAACGTTTGCTGGCTTGGGTCAGTGACATGGAACAACTTTTTAGACGGTTGTCATAAACATACTTGATATTTAATTTATCTGAATCTTTCAAAGAGGGTTTATTTTATAAACCACAATATGCTCACAGATGAAGTTTGTTGGCGAGAGCAGTGCGCTTACAATAACGACAAATCTGTAGCAACAAGTTGTAGAAAAGATAATTAGGTGCTAATTGTGTAATTGTTATTTTTGTTTATTCATCACTATTGTCATCTTTATATCGTAACTAATGTTATGCTTCATCTGTCACCATTATCAGCATTATCTTCGCCATTGTTATCATTGTTTTTTTACCATTACAATCGTCAAGATCGTTATTATCATTTACAAAAATAGAATTAACATTTTCGGTAGTGATTAAGAAGTGGGGATCGAAATGGGGAGATGATCCATAATTCATGTTGATGATGACAATATCAGATGAACATTGCTTATTCATTAATGTTATGTGAGAAGAGAGACGCCCATTAATTTTTGTTACCATGTGTAATTAAAAGATAGTGCACAAGCGAAAGTATCCGGCATTTGGATTAAAGGAAGACAAACGAAACTTATGAACGAATTTTAAAGTATTCTTGTATACGTAAATAAACCGAATAACAACGAATGCAATCGTCAATTTTTCGATAATGCACATTTTTAACAAAATAATACTGCTGCACTTTTAGGGTAGCTACCATTCATAACGGTGATGAAGTGTTAAGCGTCGTATATAGTACATTTTAATACATGATGAAAACGAAAAATATATCTTCTGCTTACATGTACGTCACAAGTGGCTTACTGATATACTTCGCGTTTTGTAACTGCATACCAAAAGAGCATTCATCTCTCTAATACGTATTATAAATCAATTAAATCGCTGACCAATGTTTGCATTGGCAACGCATGTTCCTGCCTGAAACAAAAACAGCTCATTTTAATGCTCTGATTAATTTCAATGACATTTTTCCTTTGAAACAAAAGCAGGAATCACTTTTATTGTTTGCCTCTCGAAATGGTTGGATTATTTGAGTTATGCATGACCCAATAACATGATTAATCTATACAATATCGCGCTCTGAATGCGTTCCTTAAAGTAAATAGTAAATGAGAATTGGGACGCGGAAGAGATAGTCAACAGTGTCAGGGATACATGAAATTGAATATTCCAGAGATTCGAAAATTATCAACCTCTGACGAACCAACGAACAATGAACAAACATATCGGCACACACAATCTCAAACCTGGATCTCGCTATAAAATTCAGGGAATGTTATCAGTCGTAGTTTTTTTGTTTGTTACCGCCTTTATGATTAATTTTGGGATGCTTAATGATTGCGTTTGCAATTTAAACTAAAATCTATAAAAATATAGAGGTTTACAAACAATTTATAAAAATTGAGAGGACACCTCCCTAAAACACAATTTGTTGACTTGTACATCCTTAGGCATAATAAAACGCACACTATTGCTTGTAAAATCTATTGATTTTTTAATCAGATGGAGAACCAAAGATGCCCTTAAAACTTTTATTCGAACAACAGTAGAAGAGACGGTCGCAATGCTTTTTTTGTTTGTAATGATAAATGAATTTGATTTTGAAATCTGGAAAGTATTTTGTAATTAGGAATGTTGCTGGTTTACGTCAATCTAGTATTCGCATTAAAGGTCCTCTAAAGCGTTGGGAACCCCGAATTCGCGAAAGGTTGGGTGGCAGAGGTTCACCTAAATGATGTGAAAAAGGATGGCATTTAACACACACTTCTGCTCGGACCCCCAAAATGTGTTTCAAGTCGAATATTAATAAAATAATATAACTTTTTTGGTTTCCGGTTGTTCAAAGGGTACCCAATTTTGTTGTTCTTTCCTTAATAGTCGTCTTCAAACAAATTTGTTTTGAAAATATTTGCAGAAGTGTGTCTTTAAAGACATCCTCGTTCACATCATTATACAATTTAAGTGAAATTTTGCCATTTAAGAACTTTATTGAAATAACCCACGTTGTTCTAAATATATATTCGTTTTTCGCCGGATCAACTCGGCGCCTCTTTAACAGTTTACACTGTGATATACATGCGTAGTGTACATGGAGGATGTATGTGTTGTATACATTTCATACATTTCGATGTTGTTGTTAGCAACGAAATGTAAAGTTGAGAAACGAATTGCAACCGTAATGTGGATGATAAGTCGGGTGCTGTAACAGTGACACTATGTAGACTAAATCGTCACTTTTCTATGTTCTAAGTTTTAAAATTCAACCGTGCTAATGAATATCAGAAGAAATAATTAAGATAAGTAATGATTGTAATACATCCATTGCGAATCGTTCAAATATCTTTCATTCGAATGTGGGTTGGAAAAAGGGGCATTCAAAGAGGAGAAATGAATCGTGGCAAAACAAATATCTGTTCTTAGGTGATGCTGCTTTGGCATGCATTAAAAAACTCGGGGTAGTGGAAGAGTCGCTGCTGATCCCCTTACGAATCCCGACTGCCTAACAAGATCCCCAAAATTTAGCAAACCACAGAACATAATTAACTTTATCAAAACCTTATTTCATTCAAATTGGCTGCTGATTCCACCATAAATCACTGTCTTCTCATAATCTTTTAATGGAAGCCTCTGTATTGTGTCATCGCATCTTGGATAGTGCATGAACGAGATTCTCAAATAAGTCTTGTAGTCCCATTGAAAGGTTTTAGCGTCGTCTTTTCTTGTTTTGTACGCAACGAGCCACTATATTTTTGACGTTACACGTGTGGGTTGTATTTCATTATTCATGATTTTCATTCTTTTTGTACGAAATATTTCTCTCATTCAAAATGCGCACGTCGAGAATGATATAATAACGGGAAGGCGAATAAAAAAATAAAAGTATACAATATAACATGCTCACACAGCTTTTTAGTTTGATAATAGGGAACATATTCTCAATTTGCAATAACATCGTAACTAATTATTAGAAGCAGCCAAATAATTTAACGTTACGAAGGGAAAGGCCGGAGCTTATAGAATTAGTATTGGTCAGTTAATGTATTATATACTAAGATACGTACATAATCGATTTACATAATAGTAATTTAAATATTATAAATATATATATATATATATATATACTTTCCAGGGTTTTTACTGTCGGTTAATGTTTAGTGACACAGCTCGTTTTTTTAAAGATTATTAACGAAAAAAAGTTGCTTCAAACTTCCAAAAAATCCTCTACCACTCATTTATTTATAAGGCCTATACATATCCGTTTCTACCTCATATGCGTATTGTCCTTTTTCAATAGCAGTGGTAATTATAAACACAATATGAACTCCGAGATATGTTCAGAACTCACACATGAGATTCACTTTGAGTTTGACATTTATTTCGTTCAGAGAAATATCAAATAATTTATCTAAGTTGCCGATATGCTTTTACGTAAATACTTTGTTGAGATTGATTAGATAATGTTTAGGTTTAAAATGTTAACGTGAAGAAAAAAAAAGTTTTGGAATTCGAATTTAATTAAAAATTGATACGGAAATGGAATCGAATTGAAATGTATTCACGAGTCATTAAAAACCACGTCGCAATTGAACAGCTAGATTACAAGGAATATGCATCAGCAAAAAAGTGCAAAGTTAAGAGTACAATCTAGAAGCAGGCTTGAAGTAAAGTTCATAAGAATATCATATTAATATATAAAATATCAAAACAATAATAAAAGTAGTAAGGAATCAAATAATGATTATTGGGCATGCTGACAAAGCTCGAAAACGCGAAAATCGAAAAAATTATCAGATCCATTGTTCATAAACTTCAGACAGTGCATACATGCGACTAGTCTAGAGGTCGCGTAAAATATTCCGATATAAAAGCCAATGATTATAGTGCATTGATAGTCGCCGTTCCATGCTTGTTGACATTATTATTTGGGTATTGATTGGGGCTTGCTCTTGAAAGGAAGCGAGTTTCACAGCACGGTGCGCAAGAGCGCGGAGATGTGACGGGCCATACACATCAACAATATCAACAGCTCACGACAGAGGTCAAAGATCAACATGGGAAGCTGCAATTTGTAAAAGAGAGATAGAGAGAGAGCGAAAGAGAGAGAGAGCGAGAGATTTATAGGAATATCGATATCATGACAACGGTTTTTTTTTGCGTGTAATATAATGGGGGATCAATTTCAGATATTTATCAATCTCAGATATGTATTTATTTGGAGATGTGTATTTCGTTTCATTCTTTAGAACAACATAAAACAAGCAGCGGATGAATGGTCTGCTTGAAGAATAAGATGAATTTAAAAGTTACTGATTAAAATTTGAAGGGAAGAGTAATACACATAGAGTAAAAAAGAGAGAGGAAGAGAGAGAGAGAGAGAGAGACAGACAGACAGAAGGGGGGGAGGTGTGGAGTAGGAATCGTTACGGTTACAGCTCGTTATTCCGAAGGTTCGTTATTCCGAAGGTTCGTTATTCCGAAGGTTCGTTATTCCGAAACACGTAAACTGCCTATATCTCGATGTTCGTTAGTCCGAAAATGAAAAAGGGTTCGTTAATCCGAACATTTGAGGCGTTATTCCGAAGGTTCGTAATTCCGAAGGTTCGTTAATCCGAGAATAANGAAAAAAAAAGAAGATCGGAGAAGAAAAAAATAAGAGCTAAAACAATAAGAGGAGAAAATCATAATCAAAACCATCAACCGGGAAGCATCGATTCGTTCGCAAGGGAGAAAAAATAAACGCGGTTTGTAATGTAGAAGTGGTGTGATCGAAATACAGTGTACTCGGGGAATATGATTTTTCTCTCTCGTCGTAAACCGTTGGCAACATTTCTATTGTTCAGAAATTTATTTGCCGTTGAAAGCGATCGAATAGAGCTGCAAAAAAAACCTTACAATATTAGGAGTAACTTGACTATCGGCATCACCCCAGGGTAGGCAATCGATTGGAGAAAATGCATTGATCATGCGATAAAGGGAGAGAAATTATTTGAAATTGCATCCAATAATATAACCCTATATACGCAATCCGATATAGAAGTGTTTGAGAGATGTATTGCGGCACAAGGCACTATCACAAGAGTGATTTATTATACTGGTTGAGTTTTAAAGCGAAAAAGAAAATCACAATGAAAGGTTGTGTTGTTGAATGCAGTAATGTACCATCCATCTTAAAGGAAATAAATATACATAATATGAATATTTGGAAACAAGCAAAAGAATTTGCAAATTAAAAAAAAAAAAAAAAAAAAAAAAACCTTATCTGGAGGTTAGCCACGGTGACCCACACACAGTCCCCAACATTCTAAATCCATTTCCTCAGGCAGCAATATTTATTGTTCAGATGATACCATACATGTTTTGCCCCAAAAATATACATGCATCATCCTCCACTGAGACTATTATTGCATAATATCCTATTATTCTTTCAATTACAACACCGTATTTGTTACTAAAGTAGGTTTATTTCATTTTCGGACTAAACGAACGTTCGGACTAAACGAATCTTCGGAATAACGAACCTTATTTCATTTTCGGACTCACGAACCTTCGGAATAATGAACCTTATTTCATTTTCGGACTAACGAACCTTTTGAATAATGAACCTTATTTCATTTTCGGACTAACGAACCTTCGGAATAACGAACCTTATTTCATTGTCGGATTAACGAACCTTCGGAATAATGAACCTTCGGAATAACGAACCTTCGGAATAACGAACCTTCGGAATAATGAACCTTCGGAATAACGAACCTTCGGAATAACGAACCTTCGGAATAACGAACCTTCGGAATAACGAGCGTCACCCATCGTTACAATGGAGTTGCAAGGAATTACTAAAGTGTGTATGTATAATTAAACTATATGCCAAACATGTCGATTTGTGGGAGTTGAGTATGTGGCAAAGTGAGAGAAAGGCCCGTTGAATCCTTACTCCAATATAATTAATAAAGTTTGTAGATTGTTATTCCTGCCAACTTTTACAAAGATATTTAGAAAACAGTTTGAAAAAAGAGGATTCATTAACTCTCTCAACAAATCTAATTTTGCTTAAAATCTTCAAATACACAGTAGGCTATCTTAAAAATGGCGACCAAGGGAGGACCGAAGGGGTTACAATTTAGCATGCTATTTTCAATTATTGACGGAAGTTCTGAGCGTGTAATCTTCGAAGAATACGATGCCAACTCGAATCAACCTGCCAGTCTTGGTTTTCTTGGTAATATTCATTAAAATATGTCCGTGTCCAGAATCAAATAACCGGCACTTGTATTCTAATTGAAAGCGAAAACCACTTTCGATCAATTCCCTGATCTGTCCAAAGGCATTTCTGTGGAAGCCCAATAGCATTAGATGCAATACACAATCCTTGATACTCAAACAAGACAGAGAAAATAGAAATGACTTAAGAGTTTCCCTTTTCCTTTCGCTATTCCCCTCACGTCGTGACGAGTCTACATGATATAACCGCCAGCGACATATGCGCGATAGAGTGTTGTTCCTGAAGACAAGTATTAGCGGGTTAGGAAATGAAAAAACATCTTCGGAGCAATTTCGTCCAGTTACGACTTCCGCCAGGAAGGTTGAAAGGGGATTGTCGTCTCCTTTCTGGGTGTGGACAAGAAGAAATTTATCAAAAGCTCGAGAGCCCCCAATCGTCGAAATGCATTCCTTCTCACCGAGGTAATAGCCGACCAGATACACCGACGCGTGGTGGCCAGAGTATTAAATTCGAGAAAGATTCCTCGATCGCGCAGTATATCCTCTTATATTCGACGAGGAAAAGACGAGAAGAGATGTAGATTTTGATTTTCTGTGGCAGGAGATTGTTGGCATGGAATATCACGCTGTCTTGATTAGTCAGTCCAACAGGCATCAGACTCGTGTTACCAAGAGGGAAATATTGGTTAAGGGAAAATTTGTGTACATTACTGATACGTTTTAAACGGAAAATGTTTGACTGATATTTCCATATGAACAATGGTGTATGACGAGGTTTATATTCCATTTGTATATACCAATTTCGAAACTATATACTTTCCATCTTTCCTTAAATAACAAAAATCAGGATGAGGGAGAGAGGGGTTGTAGTAAGTAGTCCACCTATGTTTGGAACAAGGACATGTATAGGCATTCACTCTTATTATTTTACCTCTATTTAATGTTTTCATTTTTAGTCGATTTTAAACTCGTGAAGTCTCACGAAAAACCGAAAACCCGCAATCCCCACCATGTGTTTTTGTCAATCCTTACTGACAGTCAGGAAGTAATACCTTTGTACGCCAAACATGTAAAAAAAGAGAAGAGCTCAAAAGGAAGAAAAGGAAAAATTGACCTGTGACCGTAGTCCCATCAATTACATCTCCTGTATGCCATTAAGCCCCTCCTGACAGGTACCCAGATCGGGCTCAATGGACAGGAAGTCTATGCTAATATCATTATTTAGTCGCCGGAGTTAGCTCTGAATGTCAATGCAGAATATTGACATTACAAAACGATGTCAATCAAGGCTTATTATTGTATTGGAATTCGCAACATCCCCACAGAAACAGAAATTCAATAGTTGTATTTACGACAGAAAGGTGATGCTCTTCCCAATGATTATATGTGTATGTGTGTGTGTTGAAATGCTGCATCTCAGAGCGGTAGTTCTATTTTGAAGCCAAAGCAAGTGATGTACTCTTGTATCTCATCATACCCTTTTCATTTCCATCTTAAGGTTTGCATATGAAGTTTTCGGCCTAGATTAAGAGTTTAATAGATTTATAAGTTGCTGAGAGGTTCTGGAAGAAAAGCTTAGTCTCGTAATCCCATCCCAGTATAATACAAGGCATTTCACCCAAAATAGCCATGCCATTGACTTTTTACTGAACACACACTATTTGCATTCAGATAGATAAATACATTAGTGCTAAATAAGAATGGACGTAGAAGGACTAAAAACTAAAATGTATACAATACACTGTTACGCGTGAAGTTGGGAGATTAAAAAAATCTGTGATATCTCTTTTCATATCTTCTCAGAAATGTTTGAATCAATCTCTATGATCTTTAGATTGACCAATAATGTTCCGAGATTATATAAACTTTATCTATCAATAAAAATACCATATTTTCGTAATTATGACGAGGAAAGGGGTAAGAAAAATGTTTTCCCACTTTATGGGCAACAGTGTATTTGCGTTGTTGTCGCGGAAACCATGCCACAATGTTCACCCGTCTCCTGCAATATTTTTTCTCTGGGGAAGACACTATACTAACGTCCATCATGCGTACCCGTTACATTTGGAACGATGGATGACATATAGATGCGTACAAAGATCATTACCCTCGAAATCGTTTTTAATAGACTACTATAATTGGTACAACGACTGCACAAATTACAGAACAATCATTATCAAGTGTGATGTACTAATGAATGAATAGTCGGACATTTAATCAAGAATTTGCCACCCATAAACAATAATGCGCGGAATGTTCATAGTTTTTCTTAAAACCACAGCCTAACAGAGTAAAGCATTTTTTGTGTGTGATACAAATTAAAATTTTTGAACGAATTTTTTCACTGGGCGGTGTAATACAGACACATATATATTCTTTTACTTTAAACAAAAAATCCTTTTCTCGTGTAAGGTGAAATACCTTACAGCATACTGATTTTTTTCTTCTCAATCGGTTTTCCCTTTTTTTAAAATATTACCCGCATCTATCGTATACCAATTAAATTGACACATGCCTTATTTTAGCGGTTTCCCCTCTCTCTGGTTCCATGCTGGTTGCATTGTATTTTGCTAATTAATTCACAATGCAAGAGCAATGGAGCTTTGGATTTTTGCTTTACACACATTTACAGGATACCATAAGGATGCGAAGGAAACAGTTCGTCCGTTAAACCATGGTTAAACACACGGGTCTCCATCCGTTTTAGCGTTTCATTTATACAATCATTGTCCAACAAAAAGAGGAGATGTAGAATAGATTTTAAGATCATTCGTGTGTCATTAAACTTACACTATATTTATTAAAGAAGTAGCTAAATTTTCGTACCAATATAGGAACTAGATTATACCCATTTAGTCTTTTATACGAGAACATAATATTTGTTTGTTTTATAATATTTTATTTCTTCAAACAGTAGTAGTACAAATAACAAACAAAGGTAACATCATCCGGAAGTTAAATGAGTTCCAAGTCATCACTGAATTCGTACATTTTTGTTTCTTCATCCGAAACAGTATACAGAAGAACAACATTCAAATGTACATAAACCATGTCTATTTCTTTTACAACTGTTATGTGTCTGCATTGTAGAATACAGAACGCTCGGTTATGAGAAAGAATAACATAATTTGGATAATTATGTTTGTACAACATAATATTTAAAATTACTCTTTTTGCATCTATATAGCATTAACAAAGTACTATAATCGTGTAAGAGGAAGGCCTGATCAAGCTTCTTCTTTTTTTTTTTTTTTAAACTCCGTGGCTTGATTTAGCCCACACATTGCGACCACAAACAATGGAATACAATTATGCATTTCCAGATAATTATTGTGATGTATATCGAAATAACTTTTTTTTTTTCTAAATTCACAAGAATTGCTTAGCTAACAATAGTTCGAGAAAATCACCACAATACCACGAAGACAGCTAGATTAAGCTATAAAACTAAGGTAACTCTCCTTTCAATATGTAGATTTCTGTAGAACATGGGATGTCGCATCTCAGAGACATCCCCTTTTAGACGCAACTACGAAGAAAAAAGTTGAAAAGAGGAACAATAAATAAACGGACAAAGGGACAAGGCATGCACATGGTTGCTAAGGCTAGAAAAGCAATCTATTTCCTAATTTATCATGCTTCACTCTATCAACGCAAAAAAGTGCGTTTCCCTTTTTTCTTCTCCCGGTTTACCCGCGTTTTTGTCTTCTTCTTCCTTTTGAGGCAGACCAATCTATTTGCCAATATTCTGGTGACATCTTAAAGATTCCATTGGAATTTGACTTAAACAATCTCCTGGTGCAAGACGTGTGGATTTCATATTTCTTCCTTAGTCGAAAGAGATCACTTCTGATTCCGTCCCTGTGTATTTTTGTAGAAGGCATGCACTTTCTGTTGTGATTGAGTCTGATTAGATGAGGGGAGTATCGTTGGTTCTATATACTCTCAACGTGAAAATAGGTTAAGCTGAATATAAAGAGAGAGAGAGAGAGAGAGAGAGAGAGAAAGAGGGAGAGAGAGAGAGAGATAGAGAGAGAGAGAAGGAGAAGAAAAGTAGCCTTTTCATAAATCTTAACATTTGTCGTAGTATTTTCTTCACAAAGATTTAGAAAAGTTGAGCGGAAGACAAAATAAATCATTTTTTCGGTACAGGAGGAAAGATATAAACGAAATTTTGAAAATTAAACCTCGTAAAATGTGTGTATTGCAAAAAAAAAAAGTTAGTTAATTAAACAAAATAGCATTCGCAGCATTTGACACCCGGGGGATCCTGAGGAACATAATTCAACTAATTGAAAAGTGAGCTTTTTTAACGTTTGGAAATGCCTTTTTATTGATTAAGTAAAAACAATACTAACAAATATTCATTTCGCAAAGGTATAGGTCTTCTAAGTACAGTGTTTTAAATATTGCAATCAATATGTGTTTTATCGAACAACATCTTCAATTTCAGTTTTTCTACATGTATTCATTCTAAAAGTAAAATAAAAGAGTGGAAGCAATTACATTTGAAACTGTCTTTAAAAAATGTGATGTGCATATGGAACAGAGAAATAACACGAGATTCGATTCAATTAAAGAATTGCATTGCCATTTTTTTCATCCAAGAGATGAGTTTCAAAATAGATACCCGTTACCTAAACCGTTACGATTTCGGACTAATATGGCAATGTCCGCCTATAGCCCGTGCGGTTCGTCATGGCCCAACCACGGAGGTTCATCGGGCCAGGAATCCGCTGACGGGCAGTGTGTTTACCGCAGTAAGCGGGGCGGCACGGTCGCGTGTCTCTTTTATGTTGGTCCATCAAATTAGCTGCTTGAGCTCCTTCGCCGTTTTTCGCCTATCATTATCGTTCTTCTCCAGGCAACAGATGACATTATATTCATTAAGCACCAGATATATAGATCCAACATATCAATAAAACTTTGACAACAATCAATCAACATGACTGTTTTCTATCTCATTTTTTCTCTCTCACTTTAGAGTGTTGGCATGGTTAACTCTTTCCGTCTGTCTTTTGTTTTTATAAAACATAGATTATTCCCCAGTTTATCATTTTCGCGGGGNTAGATAGAAGAGAGGGGGAGAAAAAGAGGGTAAAATGGATTGTTTTTGCTCATATTGAACGAAATTATCCGTGCAATTCTTGTATATTATATTGCCACTCGCGTAATGAAATAAAACGAAATTAAATGAAATAAATTGGTGTCTTGGGAGTGATTATCGAAGGGCAACTCCCAGCGGAGAGGCATCGTAGAAATTGATCCGATCGCTGGAATTCTAGCGAGGTAATAGTCGCTCCAACATCGAAGTTAGTCAATTCATCCTAAATTTATAATTCATTTCATCATTTTGTCTAGACCTTTACATTACTGTTCGGTATATAGCGCAAGTGAGACAAAAAAGCATTTGTAATTTTTTGTACAGAGATAATCAACATTCAAGGTCGGACAAGTTGGCTGAACTTACTCGGAAAATGTTCATCATTCTAAATGTTAGCCTTGTTGACAGGTTTAATGCAAGTCATGTCTTGTCCTTTAGAAATGCAATTACTTCACTCACAGGTCGTTATACCCGAGTATTGTACTAAATAGTCCATTGTTTTTTTCCCCTCGTATGATAGGAACCATTTTACTTTATTTTTCCTTATAATTTTTAACATCAAATTGAACAAATATCGAGATATTTTTATAATAAAAATCAGTAATGAATATTGAATAATGAACCCGCTCTTCCTTCTAATGAAAAGAAAGGCATAAATGATTAAGTAAACCATTAAGATCTCATAAGTAATGAAAAGATGGTGACAGTAGACGTTTTGAATACATTTCGCCTAACAAAGAATGCAATATATGAACTTCGATAGTGCGCAACTTACATGTGAATATGTACATATTCATTCCCTTTGAAAACATGATGCTGTCCTTATTATCAAGTGCAACTAAAATAATCTATTCATGATTAAATCCATCTTTATGTAGAAGTCACGACACGACTGACTTAGCTGTGATCATAAGTGTTAAAGGTAAAGACCAGTATTGGAAACGCCCCAATTAAAACAAAATGAAATGGAAGTTCTTATTAGCAATCATGTGAAAGAATTTGTTTTGACTAGTACATGATGATAACAATTTTGCCGGGAAACCGCCTACTAATGGATATATTTGGTAAATTAGTTTATCTATTGGTCTGTGAAAGATAAACACATGTGTCGCACACGTGTGCGTATATTCCCATATAACTCTTTCTGTGTACCAAGACTGGGCCAAATTTCTTATCATTTTGATGATTCCAGAACCTTGCAGTACTTCACACCAATACTTATATGTTAGATGCTCAACCTTTTCTGATCGATTCCACAACGTTTCTATCACATTGCAATTGGATGACCAGAACTGATCTTTATCTTTAAAGGGACTTGGTAACATTGTTTAGATAAGAGAAAATTGTGCGAAGGTAGTGACTTTAATGCTAGATGTAGAACTAAAGATAATTTGAAAGTTCGAGTGAAAACGGACCTTTAATGATGTTAAAAATTTGGAAAAACTGATGTGATCACTCTTTAATTCTCCTAACTATATTATTACAATTTGATAATATTTCAGGTGAATTTTGACCATCTCAGAGGAAGGAATTTGCTTTATGTACCATTCCAGAGATTTAAGTGTTGACAAATTTAAAAAAGATTTGTTTATGTCTTATTTCCATGAGAAAACAGTTGGCAAAATTCAAAAAATGGTTTGGAGAATTTACTGTAAGAGGGTGTCGCACAGTGACGCCTTCAAAGAAAGCCATAAATATCTTTGTTCTTTGAGAATAAGTAACATTTCATACAAAAATTACGCAGTTTTTTCATCAACCTTCAACAATGTGACCGGGTAACTTTAACTCACCACCGTCATAATCATGCACGTTGCATTTACATCTAAGCTAGTTTTCAAAACGATATTTCCCTCAAAACACTTAAAGGTAGTAATAATTACTGAAAACGATGTTGATTGATAGCTGCATCTTTTTCTTCAATTTATCATGAAATATTGTTTTAATGATCAATGACTGAATTAAAACAAACCACAGCAACAATCTCCACTTGCCACTTTCCACCTAGGTTTTAAATAGGTACACGCTAGGCTGCGAACGTTAATGTAGTCGGATTGGCATAATTATGTGCGCTTTTAAAATGGCGCCTTGCCGGAATACTCACCAGGGAGCGGATCGTGTACACTATTATGTGTTGATAACCAATTTAATCCATTGACCGGGGTATGATATTCATTACAATGAAATTGCTTATAAACGTAGTATTAAGCGGAATACAAACCAATACGTCAAGTTACTACTTCCCATCTACGGTGCTTTATGCTTTAGAAATATGTTATCAGGTGTATGCCGAAATGTCATGTTGCCTCTTTCATATCTTTTTCTTTGCATACGTATAATTGATCCGTGGAGACCAAGGAATTGTATTATGTTTGTTTTTTTTTTATTACACCTTAAATTCTATGATTAATGAACTGTTTTCTTGTTCTTTTCATTTGTCTTAAATTTCCAGCGGCGGTACAGAATGGTACAGAACCGAGCAAACGATCCCGCACGGCATACACCCGTTACCAAACGCTCGAACTCGAGAAGGAATTCCATTTCAACAGGTACCTCACACGACGACGAAGGATCGAGATCGCACACGCACTCGGCCTGACGGAACGACAAATCAAAATCTGGTTCCAAAACAGGAGGATGAAGTGGAAAAAGGAGCATAATGTGAAGAGTATCTCACAGCTTATCAGTCAGGAAGCGGCAGCGAACCTCGCCGGCGCGACGGTAGCACCGCCCTCGGTTATGCGCTGATCCTACGCCAGCGCGTCGCTTTTGGAACTTGAACTTATGACGTCGCACTGCCAGTGATGGTCGGTTGGACTGCGGTGAGTTCTATGGACTTCATTAAAGTAAAGCACAGATAGACTTTGGACCACGTAAACCACTTGTATGATATTGTCGATAAACATTTTTCTTTCTGTCCGTCTTGTGATGATAACAAGCTAAATCAAAGTTATTGAATATTTTGTACATTGATTTAAAAAAAAAAAAGTAAAAATATCGGAAAGGAAACCTCGGTGTAGCGATGATTAAACGTAAATTGAATTGTTCAGCAGTCATGTTATTGATCGAGGAGACAGCGGGATAGTTTGGTATTTATTGACAAAAAAAGTTCAGAAATGTCTAGAGTTGAGTCATGGCTGATGGATACAGGGAGCGTTCTTGCACGTCAGCCTGATTGTTTGATCTCGTCGCGTCTAGCTAGACTAGCCCAAGATAGAGGGTCTTGATGTTTAATGAATAATAAAGATTCTTTAATAAAACAAATGGCCCATTAAAATGGAAGGAGAGTGAGATGGCAATGGGAACACAGACGGATCCGCAAGGCAGCGACAGTTACTACAGCTATGGTGCAACTCAGCGACCATTCACGGGGGAACGCGACTGAACCACCGCGCCGAGCACGATGCCGAAATGTGGTCAAAGGCAGAAGAGGACAAGGCGACAGAGTCACGAGACACCAACACCCTTAGGCGGTCACATGCAAAGGCAGAAGCGCACCAAAATGGCGACCGAATGATGGATTATTTGTCCGCAGGCGGTGTGTGTCCACAGATTGGCCATTTCTCACCGGCAGTATGTGACTTTTAGGTAGAGTCGATAGTAATCCGTAGTTTCCCCTTTCTTTAAGCACCATTTCGCACCATTTGCATTTATTTGTTATATTTTCATGCTGTGTACATACTAAAATGTAGTTGTTCAATCAATATTCATGTCACATACTGTAATCCCTATAGCTGTTTGCCGCTAAACATGCTGAGATCCGTTTCTACTCCGTTCAGTTTTTTTTTTTGTATGAAAGAGAGCATGCTTGAAATACCTAAATACATTTGAGGATGAAAACAAAATCCAGCTGTTTCTAGACTCTTACAATTTCCCTTAGGCCATGGCTACATAGAAAAATGGACTTGTCCTCGTTTACGATTGTTTAAAAACGTCTGATAAAAACGTAGGTATTTAATAATAATTACACATAAAAACTTTAAGACATAGCAGTTGATTTCAGTTACTTCGAGAAAGAGTGGGTGAATCATAAGAAAAACACACACAAAAAGAAAAACATAAGAGAATTGTAAATCTGATCAAAACATCTTGCAGGTTTATTTTAGAACTTATTATATCCTCACGACCATTCATCTGTCCATGTGGATTATTTGATGTCGAATAGAGCAAATGGCGACCCAAAAAGGATCATTTACTTTTCCAGATATCCAACTTCAGAAAACAATAATGATTATCTTTTGAGGCATTGCTCACAATTTTGATATTTATCATTGAACTATGTGCCACACTAATATTCACTGAATTAAAAAGAATCAACTCACAAATATTTCTTGCCGCTTTCTTCTTCTCCAAAAGACATACAATGTTTCTTTCCTTATGGTCAGATGTTTTCGTCCATTTTTATTTTTGACCCTTCTGCTGCTCGAGGGCAAATCGATGGTTTACAACCTAGTTCAGGTTTAAATCAACTATTTCATGTTTGTGAATTCCCGCCTTTACAATTATGTCAGCCAATAATTGTACACAATACGATGAAATGTACCGCCAATTATTATCAAACGTTGCCAAATATGTTCAACCTATTGCAATGTAAAGGTTTGGACTATACATTGTACCTCTTTATGCAATATATCCCAGATCTCCGAATTCTACAAGCAACCCTTTGAAACTACTGTGACAACTGCTTTGAAAATCATGAAAACATTGGAATAATTTCAAAGTGGTTTTCCATGTACTGGAACATCCAATTTGTTTGAATGCTTAGTGATTAAATAATATTTCGTAAGTTCTACAATTTCAATAGTGCAACCTTTAGGTAGAAAGGTGACATTTGGAAATCATAATATTATAAGCAATTGCTATCAAATACTTCAAAAATACATTGCGAGTATTTTTATTACTGTATAAATTGTATTATAAGATTGAACTCAAATGTTGATTACAAATTAGTAAACGACTTTTGCATAAGTCCCTAATACAACAGCTTATTTGTTTTTGTTACAAATGAGGTATATCCAACATGTCGAAGATAGGGCACGCGTCTCAAACACCGGCAGATCGTTTTGTTTTTCTTCTTCTCGGTTATATGAAAGCCATTAATTTAATAAACCACTGAAGGCTTTTCAGAGCTGGACCGCCCGAAAAAAAGAAAAGACAAAACCAAAAATCAAACGTGTAAAAATGAAATCTACGCAAAGTGGATTGTATTCGATTTGAGAAGATACTGGTTAGCGGACAAGACGCGGCCTTCAAAAAGTGCGGTGTAAGGTAGCCAATCACTCTCCATCTTCATTCCCCCAATCTTTATTTTGCTTCTCCAGATCGCCAGGCTTTCTTATCATACGTCCACCATGTCATAGATGTTGTTCCTTGATGCTAAATGGGAAAGAGGGAGAGATGGGCGATTGAAAATAAGACATGTCAAAACCGCACATCGTCGGGGAAATTTTCGGTACTGCAGAAACAATATCTAGCCTGTGTGCGTTGTGTGTGTGTGTGTGTGCGTGTGTGTATGTGCGTGAGTCCTGCTCAAATTGTTCCAAATTACACTCGACAGTTTAATGGGTATATTGGGTTGGGCTATTGACTCACAGTGTGGATGATAATGGCGACTCAAGGGAAGTATACATTAAGTAATGGTGTAAGGGTAATATTTAAAGCAGACGCCAACAAAACATTTTCAATGCTGGGATGTAGGGCTCGAGATGATGATAGTTTAGGTATGTTAGCCTGGAATGTTTGGAAGGAAGATAAGGAATATTTGACTAGTGAAGCTATTCCTCTATCCCTTAACGATATTTTGCACTCAAAATCGATTCATTATGGAATGCTCTTTAACTAAGGAAGTGCCAGATGAATACAAATAAGGACAATTAAAAGGTGGTATATTTAACACGATATATAATTTCAGTTCTACTCTATAGAACAAATAATATTATGCTAACTGAAACAGAATACTTTCCCCAAATCAAAATGTAATAAACGATTTTTGAAGGCTTTTCTTGAAAACAGAGTTAAATGTATTTCCATAGTCTTAAACTTATATTCAGCTCATGTATCACACAATGGACGAAATGAATATGTAAAATGTCGAAATTGCTTTCGGAAAATTAATTATTTTCTTCTACGTGAATAGGTAGATAAATGTCATTTTACACGGGAATGAACTCGTGAAATGCCCAGAGCAAAATAAGAATAAAAGAAAAAAAACTGCATAATTAATCAAAATTCTTGTATTAGAAGTAAAACAGCTCTCTCTGCCCCATTTGGTATTGAGTGATACCACCCATGTTCCTGATGTAGTTTGAGAGAAGCAAAGAAGAGGAATCCCATTAAACATTCTACTCCAAACGAGAATCGATCAAAAGCTCTAAATCTATTTACTCTCGCCTGACCTGAAATAACCCACCTAGCTATTCCATCATGTAACAGCATACAAAATAACATCCCTGTTTCCCTCTCTTAACGCTCACCGGTATTGCAATGTACAATTAAGGATTCAGCCCGCAAAATGCAGGGGAATGCGTTTCTCCTCGGCTCTGTTTCACGAAGTGGAGATTCGAAATGGAATTCAATTTCTGGATCTTCCGCATTTCCTGATTATCTTGATTTGGTAAATCAATTGATATTCTTCGTTCGAGTCGCCAGTGGATGTAGGTTTTAAATAGCATAATATGTGTTTCTTTCTACGGTAGATATGAAGTGACCATCGAAATCTATGTGATTATTGTTTCAAGAGCTTTGAGCCGAAAATCTCAATGCTACCGTATCGAAGAGTATTACTTCTAAATTTTAAGTAAAAGTAAATCACAAGCAACCTAACATATATTTAATGATTTCGGGTTAAATTATGGTAAAATTGTCAGCTATTTGAAATGTCAGGAAGAAATGTTCCTATAATTGATGACCAATGAATTTCTTTTAATTTTGGGTAATATCCAAAGATCCCTGTTGATTACGCTACAGGTATTTGCAATACATGTCTCTATATCTTTCTCTGTCCCCTTTCTCCTTCTCCTTATGTTTCCCCTTTAGTAGTTTTCTTACATAAAAATCATGTCGATGTCATTAGAAACATTTTAAATATTTTGTTAACATAAGACTAATTCGTTAAAACAGTTTCACTAAGTCTTGTATTGCTACTTTTAGCTCTTTGTATCCCAATGCTTCTGAAGCCCCTGAAGTTGGATAGTGGCTGATCGGTTGAATGATTGCGAATACATGTGCATTTCCATTTTCTCATAGTTGATTATCTGTTTGTACAGTTTGTAAGATATTGTAATCTTTCTTATCGTTTGATTGTTCGGCGATGAAGTTTAGTACTTTGAAATGAAAACTATGTAATAAAAAAGGAAAATACGTCGATACATATTTATTATTGACACGAATTTCAGTCGTTAAAAGCAATTCGAAGTTCAAATTTGTATTGATTTTCACCGACGTGTGAACCTGGTATTTAAGTTTTGTGCCTGAAAAGCGAGAGAGAGAGAAAAAAAGGTGTGGTAATATCATGAGAATGATGATACGTAAACATCTATTTTCTAATTATGTACAAAGAGGAATGAGAAAATAAATACCAATAGAAAGAGAAGAGGAGAGATAGGAAGAATTGTGTGACAGCGACATATAAAGGAGGGAGAGAGAGAGAGAGAGAGAGAGAGACGGGGAGGAGTAAAATAGCAGGTGAGATTAATGCAAGGATAGATAGAGAGAATTAAAGAGATCATAATTATAGGGAGAACATCACAAAATGGAACGGACAGATTTAGAGATAGAGCGCGATAAACGTTACCGTAGTCAGATAGNGGGGGGGGGGGGGGGGGAAAGGGGTAGATATGGTAACAAAACTGTCGGAAAAATGAGATTGAGATTGAGATTGAGATTGAGACACAGAGAGAAGGAGTAAAGGGGGAACACAGAAAGAGAGAGAGAGAGAGAGAGAGAGAGAGAGAGAATGGTTAAAAGCTTGCATGTAAGATGGTGGTAGAGGTGAGGGAGAGAGAGAGAGAGAGAGAGAGGAGAAAACACAGAGACACACATATTAAAAGATATCAACGAAGGAGTAAAAAACGATGATCTTAATAAAATGATGCAAACGAAAAGGATAACAAGTTACCCGGTTACTTCTCCACACACACCATTTTATCGTTTAAATGTTGCCTTGAAGTAAAACTATTACGAACCTGCAGGCGGAGAATGACGTAGTATTGATAAAAATGAAATTTATTGTCTAACACCAAATCGACGTCATAAAACAGTGTGTTCCAATTTCAACACTTATTTTTTAAGCACCTCGCCATCGAACATGCCGCTTAAACGAAGCACAAGAGTCACGTTGGGGTCAGCCCACCGTACGCATTTTACATTATGATCAGATACAGTCCATGGTGCGGGACATTGTTGTTAAGCTTACAATTTGCGTCTGGAAAAAATATTTGGATTGAAGAAAAAAATAATTAGATAAGAATTTGCAGGGTTTACTGGGATGTTCAGATACAGTCCATGGTTCGGGTACTTGTTAAGCTTACAATTTAGGCCTGGAAGAAAAAAAATAATTCGATAAGAATTTGCAGGGTTTACTAAGAGCATAGCAAAAATAAAGAGAAGATAAAGTAATTATAAATGGAAGTCGAAATGCAAATTAGTATTGGTATACAAAATAATTTGCTTGAAAAACACCCCAAAACATCAAATCGTTTAGTAAATTTGAAAAAAAGGATGGTTTCGGGTTCAAGTGACCCGAGTGATGTCAAGCGATGTTCTACGAAGGATTAAATTAACTTCTCAAACCGCGACACCAAGCCAAACCACAAATAAATTACTTTCCTATTCTCTTCTTGCCACAAGAAACATCCTTACAAATTTGTTACAGGTCGTACGATTGTGGTCTGAAAAGAACTCCTCACTGATTCGGTGTCTTTTGAAAAGAAGCTGGTCCATGCCATTTTGAATAAAGAGACAAGTTATTGGAATAAACAAAAAAAAACAAGAGATATCTATCAATCAATTCCTAATTTATTCGGGGCTTAACTTCGGGGCTTAACTTTACCTCTACCTGACCCGAAATGTTTGCAGATTTACCTTTCTAAAAGAAAACTTGTATTTGTTGTACATTGTGTCTTTATGTATCGTATAATTTCTACTATAATTCTTGTATATTATGAAAGAATATTTTGGGATAGGTTTAAACAATGGATATATTAGCAAATGTTCGTAAAAGATTCAGAAAATGCTGAAGTAGAAACATACTAAATCCACATGTTTGTACCTTATCAGTGAACAATGTCCTAAGACAGACTTTTTGTTACTGTTATAAAAGGCAGGGCCCGATTGAAGCACAGTTTGTTGGCGGAAGAAGGGAAGAGGGGAAGGTGGGGAGGGGGGGGGGGAGCAGTTTATATATTTTTTTTGTTAGGTAATACATTAGTTGCATGTTTTGAATAAAAGACGGTGATGTTTGAAGCGTTAGTAAGGCCCAATATATTTTGAAAAATATAAATGTATAATGCTTTAACTTACTTCCATTTTTTTTAATGAAAATCTCATTACGATGAGTTAGTTAGGCCTTACTTTAATTTATTTTGATACGATTTCACAGGTATTATATGACTTTGTACAATATCAAAGAAATACTAAAAACAAGCTAAAGTTGTGCACCCACACTCACCCACACTCACCCACAATAATTTCAGCAGCGATCTCAGCCTTTCCTTGTTGTATTGATACTACATGTATATTCATTTCCATATGAGAATATTTGTTATCTGATTGCCGAGGTCTTCGAATGGTCAACCTAAAAAAACATCACTTGGAGTTACATGACTTTTCTGGATTTTATTTATAATGTGTCATGGATCAAAAATAATATACATACAAAATTAAAGTCTTTCTTTCTTGCTGTCGAATTCAGTATTTTTTGTTGTGGTATTTTATTCGAGAGCCTTTAATGTATAGCTTTGCTTCTTTAACAGATTCCCCGTATTTCACATTATCATTTATCTATGTTTCATGTCTATTATTGGTTTATCTTGCATTTTCCCGTTAAATCTTATGTATGAGAAAATCTTATTGTGTTTAATGTGGAACAATAAAACAAATTAGATAATCCAGAGTTCTTGATTTTAATTCAGGAAGGATTTGTAAAAACATCTTCAATGCTTCTTTTAATGTTACTTACTTTTTACTTTTTAAAAACCAATTGACAAATGGATGTAGATCACTCATGTATTAAGCATATAGTAATGACATAATTCAGAACTCAACGGGTTAATAATGAAAGGAGCAGTGAGGATAGTTATTGTCATTAACAACTGAATCTTACTTCATTAGGATCAGAGGCATCAAACACTGTTGCCCATAAAGTTAGAACAATATTTCTTTACTTCTTTTCATGAAATGATTGCGACAATTATGATTTATCTTTTATAAAGAAAGTTTGTATCTTCCCAGAGCTTTATCGACCAATCTCTATGACTCTTTAGATGGATAAATAATGTTCCAAGAAGATGTGAACTATATATCAAACGTCTTTCATAACCAGTTCTTTGAAATATCATAAAAACACTAATTGAAGATACGGCGCATAAAGGCGTAACATTGGCCGGCCAATTGGGGGCTGCATCCCTCCTGACAAATTAGAAAATAACAGGATATGGGCAATTGCCCACCTTATATTCGGGCAACAAAGTGATCCTTTTCATTTGTTACATATCTCTCTTGTACATGACAAAATTATAACTAGGCCTATTACAAAAAATTATATGACAAAATAACCTGGTAATGATGGCGGAAAGGTAGTTCTTTGTTTTTTTTATTTCGTGTGCTCGCGAAATATTTGAAGATTGAAATATTTTGGTAAAGAACATCAGCCCCACGACGAAATAGGACCCTTAACGCACATGCAATTTCCTACATGTACAAGAAACACGCCATGGGATGTACCATAAGTGGTCACATGGCAGCTTATGGAGGTCGTACCTAACATACAGGTATAAATAAACAGAGTGGTGCCCAATAAACATGATACTATGACGCAGACAGTGTACCAGTCATGACCAAACTATGCCAGCTCATCAATTAATGAGTTGGAACGATCTGACATCACATACAACATAAGCACATGCAACAGAGTTTAATTTGTTCGACTAATTTAGAAAGAGCGGAAATAACAAGTATACAAGTATAAATTAAAAGAAGAAAAAAATAAAACGATATGGAAATATAGTTTCCGCCAAGACAGATTAATGGATTATGTCATTCGCGGTTGTAAATAATGTATGTATTCATATGCATAATGTTATGTTGTAAATCGATGTGTCACATGTTTTAATCATTCGGCGGCCACTTTATATCATATTCAAACAATATGTATAAGTTAATGACAAAATCTTTGTTAACTACAGCATTGTCGTTATCATCGAAGTCATCATGGACATCAAGATGCTCTCCATCATTACTGCCATCATCATCATCATCATCATCATCATCATGAATTTAATCACCATCACCGCCGTCATTATCATATCATAATCTTAATCGTCATCATCGTCGTCGTCGTCGGCGTCATCATCTTCATTAGCATCACTATCATCATTAAAGTCGCCATCATGATTATCTTTTCCATGATCCGTGTCATCATTAGTTTATCACTTGATCTATTTTCTTTTCTTAATTTCTTTATCATTGAGTAGCCCTCCCACGACCATTACCAACTTGAAAAGTAATTATATACTGCTTTTCCAAGCCAAGAACCAATTACAAAATTATATATAGACATCATTCCTGATGAAATATAACATTCGCCATTTAGATATTTTATTTTTTTTATGATACATTTATCGAAATGCTTCCGACATAGGACGGCCTAGATTGTCCTGCACATGAATATGGGACTTTCACCCCCATGCATGTATCTTCGCATGTTCTCTCATATCAATATTCCCCTAGCACACAATATGATTTACAATCCCAAAGCCTGTCTTATTAAATTTTCGCAATTACCCTACTCTTCTGTCAGCTCGTGTTTTTTCTCTCTCTCCTCGCGTCGCATATGTTTCATGTTCGAGATAGAGAGCTCTCTCTAGCTAGTTACGCAGGATGCGACTGAATCATTTACATTTCTTCATTGTTTGAGATCATCCCGCCTCTGACAGGGGGAGATACGGTGATTGATGCCCTCAGCTATCAAACTGCTCTCCTTTTACGAGGTAAAATTCCCCGTGTTTTCCACGACCATTTCGAGGCTTAGCGAAAGAAAGGCCGACTAATTCGGAGACTTCTTCACGCCGCGGCGCCCCGTCTCCCGTGCATCGGGATCAGGGCAGGCCTTGGCCGTGTCGACCGAGAGCGAGCGTCGACGCCAGTGCTCTCTTCACCGTCGCCGGCTATGCGCACATGCAGCGGACTATTAAAGGCACTTTTCATACATCCTTGGTCTAATTCCAATTTACCCCATTATATGCAATTATAATCTGTTCAGAAATGAGAATAATCGGTCTTTTTTCGTAAATTTTGACCGATGGAGTCAAATTCAAAATGAAAATTGATAATGGGAACTGGTTTGTTGTAATTGTTCCACACAATGAAAGGGACAGGATAGGAATATTTGATACAGAAAATATGAGGGAGAGAGAGAGAGAGAGAGAGAGACGACGACGACGACGACGAGAAAAAAAAGAGAGAATAAGAGAAAGAGAGATAGAAAGAGAAAGAGAAATTAAGGGGAGACAAGAGAGGGAGAGAAGGAGGGAGAGAGAGAGAGAGGGGGAAGGAAATAGAGAGAGAGAGAGTTCTACAGAGACATACAGCTACACAGAAACAGATTTTATTCTTTCAATTGTTTTTAGGGACATGATCTGGAAGTAGTCTAGTACGATCTAAGGAAGAAAGAATAAAATAGAAAAGGTACTAGAACGCAGAAATTAATTACATTCCATGACGTAAGGGAAATGAGGGTGTAGAACAGAATACTAGTACGTATAACTAAAAGTAAAATCAAGTAAGCATTTCGATACTTATTCTAATAGGAACTAACTACGATAACTATGATATCTAAGACTTTTTTTTTGTAAGTGTAAGATGTTCAACTTGGATTGTTTAAAAGGAAAATTAGAGAAGAAAAGGCAATGAAACAAACTTGGAAAATTGAAGAAGACGAGGTCAAAGTATAACCTCCAACGGTTCATATTTATTACTAATCATATGGAGAACAAACCTCACTTAGGTAGTTCAGCAATCAATCATGGCATTATTTGTAATGCCATAGTTGGACTACTTTTATTATTTTTAATGTAAAAAGTTCACAAAATTACTCGTATTCAGTGTTTTGGTTATATTACACGATCTAATCAGGGATATGAGAGTTACAATCCCTGATCTAATGGAGAAGTAGCGCCGCTATACACATCATGACCGAAATGACAATTAGTGGTTCAATAAGAAGAAGAAGAAAAAAAGAAAAAAAAAATTGCAATTTTGGGAATTAAGCTATTTTGCAGTCGTCGGTTTAACGTCTAGCCATTGGAGCATAATTATGAATGGAGGAAAATATATAATACATTATGTATATTGCATAATATAGATTGAAATATTAGCTGCATAGGATAGACCAAAACAAAATGTTCCGCCATTCTTCCTTCTTATTTACCTGAATATGCTGCGCCCACTAGACCTAACTAATCAAGGTTGATTTATTTTTGTCACACCTACACACGGCCGCGCACACCCACACGCTCACCCACACGCGCGCACACACACAAATCAGGTAATTATATCTTGATTACCATTCTTGAATGACGTCGACACTGACGTGTTTATGATATTTGTGACGCTGCCTCGGCGTAAAGGCCATGTACAAAGATGAACAGAGATACTGGGAATAGGTTGTGATCTTGGTTTTTGTTGAGATACAGCCAGCTTCTAAAAGAGATCGTTACCTGGAAATGCTCTGGTGTAAAACACAAATGAAAGGAGATACCAAGTAATTGAAACGAAAATGGAAGGGGAAAAAAAAAATTCAAATCACGACCATATTCAATTCTCATCTCTGATTAGCTTATTATTCTGCTTAGAAGAAACACACGATTTTTAAAAATAATTGTTGTCAAAGATACTTTTAAGACAACAAAATAATTATTAGTGACCAGATTTGACCAGGGCCGAACTTTTTACATTTAGCAAAATCGCATCTTGTTCTTGTAAGTAAGCATACATCCCATGGTTCCTCTCATCCTATACATTTCCAAATAGTTTCATCTCTGTAACCAAGTCTTTTTTCTTTCCTCTGTTCTTCATTGGTCCCTTACAAGGCCATTCTTTTAACCCTCCAATTCTATTACTCTTTCGCTTCTGACTTTCTGTCTCTTTCTCTTTATATCTCCTTCTGCCCTGTTTCTCTTCCCTATCTATATGTCGCAACATTTATCTCTTTCTCTCTTCTTGTGTTTCGCTCCCCCGAATCTTTCTTTCCCTTTCCTTTCATCGCACCCTCTCTCTCTCTCGTTCTTTCTCTCTCTCTCTCTCTCTCTCTCTCAATATTGTATTCCAAATCTTCCCATCTCTCTCTTCAACATATACCTCTCTCCATCTTTTCACATTTCCTTCTCTTTTTATTACATCTACCCTTTCCAATGACTTCATCCCCTTCCCTTTCCCTTCCCCTCTCTCTCTCTCCATCCCACTCTTTCTCTTTCTCGCTCTCTCTCTCCATCTCCCTCACTCTCTGCTCCTGCTCGTGCCTTGTTCCTCCTTCTAAAGGTATCCCTTTCCAGTCACCCTGGATTGAGAGTGCCACGTGCCTTTGAATGATCGGGTTAATAATGCTTGATTGAGTTGGCCCGTGTGAAAGAGGAAACACTTAATAATACCCACCTCGGGCGAGAGAACCTGGTAATGACCGGCCTCAGATCCCCGCTATCCCCTTGAACTAGACCGACGGCGACGGCTTCCGTGGACCCCGTTCATACGTGAAAAGTTGATATCATGGTTTATTCATAGCTTTCACATTCCTTGCACACCATTATCAAAACTTTGGTAAAAACGTTGAGTCTAAACAAATCAGCGAAAAGTAGTTTCCTATCTGTGGTTATAAAAACTCTGACTATAATATTGAATTTTGTTCTTCATTTTCTTCATAATTTTGTGGCTTTGGCAATGAGATGATCTGATAATCCCACGTAAGCATAATTATATGCAAAATAATGCCACGTATCATCGATTTTTTTGCTTCTTCTCAGTATGAGGATTGTCTGGATCAGTTGTTTGTTTCTGCACACTTTGATGAAGGATTGCTTCAATTGGCATTCCATTTCTAGTATTGGGCACATTTCACTTTCTCAAGTAATTAAACAAAAAATCACAGTATGTCTCTCTGCCTTAAAGGAATCGTTTAACAATGTCAAATCCGAGTTGCATGGCCTACGTGTTATCAGTGCCTGTGATATGGTGTAATATCGAAGCCCTAAAAAAAAATGCGCTTCAAAATGACCATGAAGTGCCTCAAAAATGTAAAAATATTTGAGTGACCGGTTTTACTCATAGACTGTAGTGTTATAAAAACCGTCAGGAGAACTAAAAATGAAATTTCAATTTCCAATCAAAAATATCTTGATAATCAGACAGGTGATCGGCTGGTAGAAGTCATGGGATTCCTAACTGTCCTTGACGTTTATAACTATGATTGCAGCATGAGCTTAATCCAGGATTTTGTTTCAGAATCTGAGGCAATGTTACCGAGTCACTTTAATATCTTTATATGTGATATCATTGATAAAGTGTAGTATAGTATACAGACTTCACCCACCTGATCTAAGGTAATTGAATGCCTGCGATGAAATAATCTATGCATATTTCCACCAACAACATGTATGGAAGAAATCGTCACTTCCATATTGCCACATTTCTATATCGCAATCCATTGATGTTCAAAATGATATGAACTCGATTGAGGTAAACAAAAAGAAAAAGGAGATATTTGAGGGGAAAAAAACCTATTCAACTGGGCTTATGAATCAAGAAGCATTATGATTAAGATTGATGAGAATAAATTTAAATGTACCAACCCGCTATTAGTGATCTGACGGCTTAAATGACCTTTTAAACGATCATCTTCCCAGTCATCCGCGTCTGATATCATTTATGGGATCATCTGGATCAGTTAAATCAAACGAATGTATATCTTTATTCAGTGAACTTAAAATATAATTTTGATTTCTAGGAGAGGTGAAAAATGATTGTGAGCTTTTTCACTCATTCTATATGGAATCACATCCTATAAAAAGGCTTCTAAATAAGGAATGTACTACAAATGAACGCCTTCATGGCGAGAAATAGCTCAAGAGTTAGGAATAATGAAATGTTACATTTTTGTGAAGTCCCATTTACCCAGTTTTTGTTCAGTGCTTGTAACTGTCGGTTTAGACTGAGTCAGCTTGTTATCTTTTTGATGATTCCAAAACCTCAATTATTCACCAATTCCTATGTAATTTTTAATCAACCTTTCAACCTTTCAATCGCATGAGCAGCACTCTACATCATTGGTTATGTCACACTGCCATTATAGGCATGTCATAAGAGTCATCTTTATGAAATAATATTCAAGGCTATTCTTGACTTCTGGGGATTGCACTGTACAGGTTGTGTTTTAGCTAAAAAAATGTGGTTCAAATTAATTTTTTATTTCCCAAGTAAAGAAAATAGAATGCTCGGTTTATGTTATTATTACTATTAATATTATCATGTACTATTATTTTTATGAGTGAGATTTGTTTCGAATAAATTTTTGGAGAAGAAAAAAATGCCCGGTTTAGAAAAAATGGCAGTATATTCCCGAAATTTTGCTGGAAATGATATTTACAGAAACTACGAGTACGTATAATTGTTGTATGCAAAACTCGATTAGTATGTATTTGTGCTCATAATTCAGCCACATACTTTCCTTAGAATTTAAGTTTTTAGTAGGTTTGTTTTCCTTTATGTGCAGTACACACATGAAGTGAGTGTTTGGTATGAATTGGTGAATATTCTTTTCCACCATCATCAGAACTCAGGGTTAAGGCACCGCCTAAAAATGGTTATTGATACCCTCAAAATATATCCCACTCACACACACAAAAAAAAAAAAGATTAAAAAAGATTTTTTTTTTAAAAATACCCTTTTCCATTTGTAATATGAGGAGAGAAGTGCAAAGTGTTCACATAAATACCTTTGGAAACATAGTAAAACTATTTTCAAAAGACACGAAAAGTGAGATAAAATATGCACATTACAGAAATTGCAACGGTCATTTTTAACATCAATTTCGACCATCCGTGTAATTTACACAAAAACCTCATATAATAAGGAAATTATGAAGTGACTTTATTTAACACGCATGAGTTTTCGAATTCTTTTCCCACCAACTTCAATGGTAATGATAAGCAGTTGTAAAACTTATTTCACTTCATGCATTTTGTAGTTAAAATAATAACACAACTATATAGACCTACATGTCATATTTATGTGGGGGTCGTTTGTGGATGTGTATGAGGGTGTGTGTGTGGGGTGTATTTTTTACATTACATTGTTTTGGCCTTGACATATCTATAGTTGAATGGGCATAGACATTTGGCATAAAGCAATCAGGTCATCCAAGCTCCATGGTCAAAGTTGACCCTAATTATAGTCACTCTCGTTCAAGAAGAAAGGAAAAACAACTGACCTTTTCAAATAATCAGGTGCCTGGGATATTTCAAAATTTATATGAACATATAAAGACAAAATAATTGTTTATTTTCTTGTCTTTTTTTTCTTTTTAAAGTCTTGTATGTTTTCCTATCTTTCATAATTCAATACTGTCTGCCATATTTCTCGTATAAAAGATAGAATAGGTTTGATTATTTCTTTTCATTTTTTATATTTACCCCCTCTTATACTTAACCATTTTCACCGTTTCAATTGGGGCTGTGTTTTATGAACAACAATTTGTTTTCGAAATGATAATAAATATATATTTCAAAATAGACAGGTTTACTTATACATTCCTATTCATTTTCTCAATTCGCCATTTCTAAATATGGTAAGAGGAAAAGTTACCAAAGCATTTTTTTTTCAATACTTATTTTGTTAAAGAGAGAATCGAATCGCCTGTAGATAGCAGGTATATATTGACGATAAATGTACATTTTGGGAGTAAGCTTTAAATACATCTATGCTTTCAGCAGACCTTACCGAATTTTTAAATGACTTCACAATTACCT
>BEXV01001136.1:4898-26790 GCA_003118195.1 Hemicentrotus pulcherrimus | reverse complement strand
GGGGGGGGGGGGGGGGGGTTATCCCTAGAAGCCCTAGTTTGTGTACGGTACTAAAGTTTCATACGTCAAGATCTCTCCTGGAGCACCAGACGTGTTTCCTAACGTGACTTGTTGAATAATTGATTGGTCCAAGTCTTATTATTCTTTCCTTTTGACCTCGTCAGCCATTTATTGTTACAAGATTCACTTTGAGTTTCTCCGCGAATACGACTTCCGATATATATTCATGCAGGAAAAGAAGGGATATCTCTTATTATGTGAGAGAATATTAGTGTTACACTACAAGTCAAAATAACTATCACCTGATGCGGTATGTTCACGTGTATATATTCTCGTCATGTGTATGTATCAAATATGTACAGTCGTTCATCAAATACACAATTAAGAGATAGAGAGAGAGAGAGAGAGAGAGAGAGAGAGAGAGAGAGAAAGCGGACGACAAAGTATATGTCGAGAATAGTTCATAAAGTGTATATTACAGAACTTTTGAAATCCTTAATAACCATCTTACCATGTTACCAAACAAATTATCAGTGATACTTTTGATAATCTAATATATATTTCTCCTTTTCTCCTTATAATGCAATTACATGACGGAAATAACCTGATTACAGCAGAGTTGTCATGTATCCAATGGTAACTTATTAATGGAGGGAACGATATAAACTTGTATCTGGAAATTTACTCTTTTTTGGACAGGGTTTTATACATTTTGCTCTTAGACTATTACTTGTCGAAAAAATTCTTTGCTGTTTGCATTCATCCGATAGGGATTTTATTCTCCTACGTATTGGATTCTTTGAAAACGATATGGAATAGCATTTGATCAAGATATAAAAGAAAGTTATGGATTTAGACAAGTGGACATACAAGTGAGGATACAATCGAGAAGGCTATATTATTCAATTCATGGTTTTATGGTATATCCATACAGATAAAAATTGACTTGGAGGTTTAAAGACGACTCCCTCTTTGAAAACATTATTTCATATCAAGCTGATGAAATTTAAAATAAATGAATTGAAATGGATGGTAAAACCAGCGTACGTTACTGCTACGTACATTCTAAAACTTTGTGGGTTTCTTTGACATGGTGCAACATAAGTAGAAGTAGAAAAAAATCTTGAACAAATAAGAGCTCTCCTGATTAATCTTTATATTCTAATAGCTCCAATACTTTAGATAAAAACCCCTGTTTATATGATTTGGTCAAAACGGAAGTCCAATGTCACTGACCAGGTCTTGAGCGATGGCAATCTTCCATCCAACCCGCCTGCTGCATTAAACGTACTGCATTAAGAGCTAGCTGGCCATCCAACAACCAGCAATACAACTTTCTTGGGAATTGAATTCAATTTCGGTGGATGTGTAGTTACGTTAAGTGGGAATAATTATTGAAAATAGGTTAACATTGAAACGGAGAATAGCAGAGACGATGATTCGATAGAAAAGCCTGGTAAGATTCCCTTCGTTCACTGTTCTCGTTTTCCCCCGCTTTCTTCTAATTCCACCATTGTACGCCAAAGATCTCTATTTTCTGCTCAACCGGATCTAAGTCAGTTTTCGCCGTCTTCTTTGTAAGCCATCAAATACTTTAATCCATGCCTTTTATCTGTTCGACGAAGACGCATAAGTAGAGAATATTTTTGGCGGGATTTCACGAAGATTTCGCTCGTCGGGTGCAGCCGTGATGTGAGCACCTGAATAAAAAAGAGAGGGAAACAAGCGCTGGGGGTTTAAACGTTCTTGGGCAAGAGATCCCCATGCATCTATTGATAAGCGTAGAAAAGGCTTAGACTCAGCGGCTCCGATGGATTCGGCGAGCGACAGCGAAACCCTCTCATCGGCCGGAACCTCTCCTCATCATGCATTTTTTTTCTTCCTCAGTCTCAAAGATTTCTTATTTTATTTTGCTATTTTTGTGTCGTTGTTGGAAAATTGTATCTCGATTTTGCAAACTTTTGTCTTGCGCATATGTTTCAAAAATCATTTGAAATGGGTATTTTCTGGCAGCAAATGCTCCCGATAGGAATATGCATAGTCATATTTATAATTGTGAGTATCAAGGATTAATATTTAAGCAAATGCGTTGGCAAATATCACAAAACTACAATGCAATTAATAGAATATACAAATTAATCAATATCAAATCCTCTTTGTTGAAATTATGTGCCAGTGAAGAGAATGTGATTTTAATAAATCATAAAAGTACTATATAGCAGAACCACAACATGAAACCATGTTATAATGATGTCCTCTCAATATTGTCAGATGTTGAGCATACCACAACGTAGACATAAAAAAGCATCATTATTTAAAGCTATAAAGCGTTTCTCAAACTCTGATAAACTTCATAGCCACCATTATCGGATTCTCTCCATCATACATCGTAAAAACTAACTGCTGTGGTAACAATAACCACACTCATAATATTCAGGTAAATATCATTTCTTTGTCTTTTTTAAGACCCGAAAAAGAATACATGCCTTTTATATATACCAGTAGTCCCTCAATTTGGTTATTATTAGTTGCATAATAAATGATGCATAATAAATAGTAAATATTCGACATATATTCTGATACTTCTCTTTCATTGTTTAAATTCACTTCTTCGTTCAGATGTATACGTTTTGTTCTTTATCGTTTTATTTCGTTTAGTTTCCATTTGTCTTCTTTGGCCTTCTTCATATTACCCCTTTTTATATTGTTCTTCTCTTCCTTTTTCTGATTTTCCTTTTTTCTTCTTTATTCCTTACTCTCTCTCCAAATATTAACCCTTCTTTCTCTGTTTCTTACTCGGCGTACAAACACTGGATTATGTGTGAGTAGTGAGTACTTATTACACATTAGAACGTAAATAATTATTGTTTTCTTTCTTTAGACCATTGCATATTATGCATTATATATTTGTAAACACTGATTCGTTACAGATTACACCTATCCTATAAATAGAACCTATAATTATACTATCAATTGAATTGGACTCTTCACCACCCTTCCCGTCGACGCAAACCGACCAAGGGACCAGACTTTTGATCAGACTGCACCCTTTTTTAATTGATGAGGATTTTTGTTCTTTCAATTCAAGATTTCTAGGGCGGGTAACCACAATTACTGCGAGTTATTCTCTTTCTCTCTCGACTAACCACCCCCCCAAAAGACTCTCTTTGATGAGTATCAGATATCACAATATTTGAAGAATTGTATTAGTAGCAAAAACGATTGTTAGTACTTTGACCCAATGTATATCAATGGTGGTTTCTGCACGATCTTTCGCTCTTTCCAAGTCTCTTGTTAAAAATGTAAAGAGTTGCATTTCCCCACGGGCGAAATGTCAGTGTTGGCAGGCGTTCGGAACAGCTTTGAGACCCTCGGAAAATGCGCCAACTTATCCCCACTGTCAAGAGGCCAACGGGCTGCAGGCGGTTCAGGATGCCGTGTGCAGCCGACCAGAACCTCGCCATTGAATAGGACGAGTAGCGCAGACTCGCGCGGCCTGTAAAGTGTAATTTTGCACGCCAGAAAACGCCCTCGAGGTATATCTGGTAGAGAGCCCACCATTTACAACTGTTACAATTGTAAAGTCAAGGTTTGAGTTTAATTGAAAAAAGAAAAAACACACGATATTTCAATAAACGGGTAATGAAACACGTTAGATTTTGGGCAGGCTTTTTGTGGAGCGTCTCATGGAACTCATGCACTCTCAACCATTCCCTATGGTTCGTACGGTCCAAAATTCGCGTAGTTCCGCGTGCCTAAGCCAGCACAATCACCCAAAACACCCCGAAAATGCTCTTAATATTTTGCCCTTTTCCAATGATTGTTTCCGCGAGATGTTTATCAAAACACCTTTCTGGTGATTAATCTTTGATATAACAAAAACAAAAAACAGAAAAAAGCTCGACTGTTATTTGCTCCGTGATTGAGTCTTTGTTTTGGTGCTGGATTTGGTGTATGCAGAAGCAAGGAAGCGAGAAATTACCATTCGTCAAGAAAAGCTTGTCGTTTCATTCGTTACGCCATTCTGTTTAGGCACGTCCATTGTTCGGTGATAAGACAAGCAAAATGGCGGCGATCATCCGTGTCAAAATCATTCCAATATTTGCATTGTTTTTTCACGGTTTGGAGATTAAAATTCAAATACACAGGTGTGTTGATCAAGATGAATTGAGGAGGCTTTCCAAGGGTAATGCAATACTTCAAAAGAGGTATGGAGGGTTCATTACTTTTTATCCTAAGTTTTTGAAATATATACCACCAAAGGACAATGATTCATTTCTAGTCATGCTAGTAGACGTTTAAATTTATGACGGAAGACATTGACATGAAGGAAAATAAATCAATAAAGTCAACTAATCAAATAGATTGTTTTCAGTTGTTCTTATGTTACTCTTTATCTAGTTACATTATAAGGGATTCGAAATTAAAAGTCCCTACTTTGATGAAATCACTTTGATCACTTAAACTCAATTATCATTTGTTCCATCTGTTTTTATATCTATGACTTATAACTTAAAATATGATGTTAAAATTATAAATGTGTAAAATAGGTATCACATATGTTTTTTTTATTGCTGGAATTTTACTATGTTTTTGGAATATGCATCCTGATCATTTTTTTTAGGCCTATCTAAATTTTGCTATTTCCCAGAGTGTTACTCTCTAAATGTCAAAAAGTGTAAACCTCTATTTCAGGGGTATAATGTCGTTTAGGCATGGAAATCCTCGTTCAAAATGGTGGAACGCCCTCCTAAGAGAGGGATTCGAACCACTGCATAGGCGTGGATTAAACAAATGGAGTGTCTTTCAATGTCATGGAGTAGTTTTAGTTATGGAGTGGATTAAACTTTTAAAAACTAAATGATCACTAATTTGACTCCTGGAATGGTGGATTTGCACTCTGCAACGCTCAAATTGTAAGGATTATATATTTCGTGAAGACAATGCCGCGTCGACAGACGGTCACATAATGTTACCAAATGTCACAAGCTTACAGTGTCACATACACGGTCACATAATGTCACCAGGTCACAAGGTCATACAGACCGACATACAGTGCGACAACCGAAAAATCTCCAAATATTTTGTTTCTTGTATAATGTTTCATTGGTTTCAGTCAAAAAACGATGATAAGAGTTCAGGGTAACATTCAACTATTACTTAAAGATAAACTTGAGTTCTGGTAATGCGATTGCATTGTGAAAGAAAATGTGTGGAATGGATCAGAAAAGTTGATCATATAGCATGTAAGTAATGGTGTGTAATGCAAGGTTCTGGAGTCATCAAAATCATCATAAATTTGGCAGAGTCTTGGTAAAGTAATAATAACTTACACAGAAAGATGTATATGGGACAACACATATGGTGTCGGGGTTGGTACTACCCTGATTTCCTTATCTTTCTTTGCTCATTACTCAGCCAGTATACATTTTCTTCCAAAATTGTTCGGCACATGACATTTATTTGTAATCTTGAACATTCAGTGTAAGTTTCGTTAGATTCTGTGAGAATTCATTTTCTTTTTTTACCAGAACTCAAGTTTATCTTTAACAATCAACACGTTATTTGGACAAATTTGTACCATTTTAATTCGGCTTAGATCCCACGGCCCTCCGCGGAAAAAAAAATGATTGACATAAAATATCATGTTTTGACGCGAAAGGATGATCCTTTTGTTTATGGTACCAAACACGGATAGGAAGTCTCATCGTCTATTTACTCTTCATTACAATTATATCCTTTCCTTTCTTCCACTGTTTAACCATACAATACTGTGCCCGGTTGCCTGTATCATCGCCCTGTACAGAAACCTATCCATGGGTGCTCTAGTTCTATTCACAAAGTCAAAGCCTTGGCTTAACATCTCTTGTTTGAACAAATGATGTGGTTTCGCATTACCTTGCCCACATTGTGGGAGGGAAGCCGATTCTCACTCCATTGCGCAGTAATTGTAAAAACCATTGTCCACACCGCGCTCAAATACAAAAAAGCTCATCAGCTTGAATTTTGATGGACAGGTTGAAGCACTAACCAGTCACTGGATGTTGCATTGACTTGCTGGTAGGGAGTTATGAGTTATGGAATTTAATGGAACAACAGAGCTGCACCCTCAATCCATTTTAAAGACAGTAATCTAAATTAAAAAGTATCGAATTCTAACAAAAGCTGGAAATTGAATTTATACCTCAAGCAAACAAAATTGATATCAAATGTCATTAAAACACGATGATGAAATGTCCAGCGTAATTGCTAAAAATCAACAAGAAAAGTTGAGGACTTCTGGGTCGCATGCCCAAAACATACTAGGCTTTCCATTTTATAAATTTCTTTGCGAGCGAGCGAGCCAAGTGAGCACATTTAAAGAAAAAAAAAAATTAATCTAAACATAATGGGTAAGATATGGAAATCTCTAACAGACCACATGTATTTGATATACAATCACCGCATCCTAACGATGTGATGTGATTTTCTAAACCCCAACCTCTTTAATACTGTTATGTCTTCATTGATTTCAATGAATTTCTCTATTTAATCCTTTACTCCAAGAATGGAACGTGCTTTTCTTTTGCTCAAAATGCTCTCAGTCCTTTTTTTTTGTGTGTGCCTCAGTTCTGTTATTCAGATGACGAAAGAAAAGTTAATGTATCTATTACATTTCGGAACATTCCTTTCTCTTTTAGTGTTTCATAGTAGTTTTTATGGGCGCCCTTTAGTATTAAACTCAAGGCCGCTTTCATGTAGCCTACAAGATGTTGATTGGTTTCTTTGAGATGAATTTCTGTGAAGAAAGAGCGATAAACACAGCGCCACCAATCGACCATACCCGAAACAGTTACAAACAGCAGCGTTAGCTAGAAGATTAAAACGAATGAAGTGAGATTTAAAACAAACATAGTATTAGTATCAAATATATGAGATATATCTAAAACCATCTCCCATTTATTTTCCCTAAGAGACAACTTTTTTTTCTACAAAATAAAATAGTTTAAAACAATCCCACCGTGATTACTATTTCTAGGTAAACACTAATTGTAAAACCAAACTTTCTATCGTGCTTGTTAATTCACAAAGATTTTTTTTATAGATTTCAGTTTGCGTCGGAGGACTATCCCCATTTTTTCTCATTGAAGTATTCATGTATACGCTTAATACACTACCATGCCCTACTGTCACTATGAAAATAACAGGACATTTTGACCGTTAATCCCATTTTTGAAAAGTACCATTCATATTGGTTTGCTCTTCATTGCGTCGAGTGAAATGATGCGCCTTTTCTTTTGTTTGTAAAGGTAACATTCAAGCAGAACTTGATTTTTTGAAAGAAAAATGAATTGATAGTGAGTAATGTTTATAAAAAGGTTTTGGAAGCTTGTGATGATTAATGCAGGTCTTTGAGACGAGTGGAACGCCGCTCATTCATCACCGCTGTAACATGTAGCCAAGGCTGAAGTTAGCTACTCAACTCAGGTGAACTTTGAACGTTCCTCCGTTGTTGCCAATTGTGGAAGGGGTCAAAAATAAACAAATACAGTTCACAGAAGCATGCGTTTTATAAGTTATGCTTTCCGCTTCCATGCGCTCATTGAAGCTACCGTAACGCTTGGCAACTCGACATTTTTCATTCCTCACAATTCACATGACAAGTTTTTCTCCCCTTCATCTTTCTTTCATTATCCTCAAACAATGGGCATAAAGTCGTCAAAATAAATTAGGATAGGTTAGCATAATGGCAATTTCATATTTCCTCAGCACAGTCTCTGGTAATTCCTGGCTTTATCTGTGCTCACGGCGAAAAATTGCTTTTCTGTGGCGGTGTTTACTTGCTGTCAAAATGAAACTTATATTGCAATATTTTATCATCAGGCTTTGAGGCATGATGACACGTCACATGAAAAATGAACTTCCTCCTGTAAAAATAAAGCAATATACAAACATTTCAGAAAACTATTCCAAAGACAAATTAAAAATGTGTATTCGTTTGAAGTGATTTTCGATAGTTGTCTACCTCTGACTTGGACTTACTGCTCGGTTGCCTTCACTAAAAAGTTGAGTAATCGTCTATCGCCTCTTTTTCGTCATCACTATTTAATATCGCAAATCGCGATTTGCTACAGCCAAGACAAACCAAGACAAGCCATTTGGAGGGGGTGGGGTGAGTTGTGTTCTTCAATTTGCATTAATGTCTGGAGTAAACGGAATACTTTTTCTACACTTTTGGAATGTAAAATAAGCCAGTTGAATTGCAGATATAAAACAATGTCTTTAAAAAAAACGGTGCCAAGCCGAGAGCCTAAAAACATTTACTGTAGGGCGGGTAGGATACTTATTGTTAAAGAGAAGACTGAGTTCTGGGAAGACGTTAAAAATAATTTGTGAGCGTTATCAGTGTTATTATGCAACTGTGGTAGAACATCAGATAAAAAATGTTCCTTGAAGTTCATGGCTCTTCAAATGCTTTCATATTCTGAATATTTTTACGCCATATGTTTGTGAAGCCCCATGTACATATTTCTGTGTACAGTCCTTGTAACTATACCAAGACTGGGTCAAATTTCTTATCATTTTGATGATTCCAGAACCTTGCAGTACACACCAATACTTATGTGCTATAATTATGATCAACTTTTTTTGATCGATTCCACACTGTTTTGTTCACATCTGAACTCAACTACATGTTTAATCCTGTAGTATGGTCAAACTAAATGCGTAGTTTTAAGATTGTGTCTACTTTCAAAGTTTTTTCTGATATTTGCCCAACTTTTCACCAAATACGAATACAAGTTCTTGTTCGCTATCATCCAAACAGGTGGTATCAATATAACATGCATATTCAATTATTCGTCACTTGGTTTCTTGGAAAAGATAGCTTTAACATTTAAATATTGATGCCATTCTCTTTTCGATTAAAAGCTGTTGTGATGATACTTTTTGGAGCATGTCCTGAATACGGGAATTTCGCCTTCGTAATTACACTGTAACACATTTCATGATAATCATTTTGATTATAACAAGGAAAACACTTTTTATGAAATGCATACCGTACACAATAGCACCACGGTCTCTAAGCAAACAATATGCAGATGTCAATCACCATCATCTTTATTATCGTCTTTAACATTACCATCACCATCACCACCATCATCATGACCATTATTATCATTATCATCATCATCATCTGATCCGTCTCCTCCTCCTCCTCCTCCTTCCCCTCCTCCTCCTCCTCCTTCTTCTTCTTCTTCTTCTTCTTCTTCTTCTTCTTCTTCTTCTTCTTCTTCTTCTTTTTCTTCTTCTTCTTCTTCTTCTTCTTCTTCTTCTTCTTCTTCTTTTTCTTCTTCTTCTTCATCACCACCATCACCACCACCACCACCGAGAGTCTCGACCTCCTCCACCATCATCCTCACCATCATTTAAGGAAGATGGTATCAGCGGAGTATCATCATCGTTACCCCTTCGATGAAAGATGGGCACCTTGTCACGGGACAGGTTAAGACAAACAATGCTGGTTTTTGAGCGACACTACCAAGCTGGTCTGCTACAGACCGTATGCTATTCTGATATTATCCAAGCAAACATTCTGACAGCAATGTCTCGAGAAGCCGGCGGTGGACCCCTCCTTTTTTCTGATCTCCATTTCAGCGAGACAGAGACAGAGAGAGAGAGAGAGAGAGAGACTGAGCGAGAAGCAGGGGGCAATAAGAAGAAGACGGAGGAGAAGAAGAAAAAGAAGAAGAAGAAGAAGAAGAAGAAGAAGAAGAAGAAGAAGAAGAAGAAGAAGAAGAAGAAGAAGAAGAAGTAGAAGAAGAAGAAGAAGAAGAAGAAGAGACGGGTATATGTAATCGAGATTGGGAAAGATGAAAGCGGAGATAGGGGAGGCATAAGATGCAGAGATTGAGATTGAGAGAAAGAGTTGATGATTGGAGAGGGAGAGAGAGAGAGAGAGAGAGAGAGAGGAGAGAGAGAGAGAGGGAGAGAGAGAGGAATACCAAAAATCATCTTTGGGACATTTCATGGAGGGAGGTTTTGTGAGGAAATATGAGACGGGTGTTTAGCGCGGTGATGAAAATACGGACACCGAGCATATGTCAGCTTGATGATTTTAAGACAGATTTTTTTCCTTTTTATGTAAGCTTAACCTAATGTTCATTGTAATATATTCCAAAATAGTCTTATAGTATACGCTTTTATAGTAAAATAGTAAGAAATATCATGAGGCCAATTAAACAAAGTAACGCGTTTCTCATCAGGACTTCTTCAAAGAAAGGAGGATGCACCACTTTACTATTTACTTTTTTTAAAATATATTTTAAATCCAAGATGGCCGCCATGCTATATATGGCTGGCCAAGGTATATTTATTCACAGATAATGTGCTATTTGAATGTAATAATGGAATGCATGACAAAACAAATTATTTGTATAATTTTAGTCCACTTGCAAAAACAAGTTTCAAAATTCAAAATGGTCATGCGATTACATTATGAAAGAAACGTTGTGGAATCGATCAGAAAAGGTTGATTATCTAGCATAATTGGTGTGTAAAGCAAGCTTCTGAAATCATCAATATAATAAGAAATTGTCCCAGTCTTGGAAAAGTTACAAGCACTGTACACAGAAAGATTAATATATTGGACTACACTATACACCGTCCCGATTTTATGATGTTACATGTCATATTTAGAACATTAAGGCATTTGAAGAGCCATGCTTTTCAGGGCACATTTTTAAAATGATGTTCTTCCAAAATTATGATACGTATAATACAATGATAACGCTCACAAATTGTTATTTACCTTTTCCCAGAACTCAACTTTCTCTTTAAGCATTTTGTTGGGTAAATAGAGCTGGCTAACAATAGATAATACTCCTAACAATCCTAAAACTTACAAGAGGATTGCTGATATAGCAGCGACTAATTACTCTAGACTTATACATGTACGTCTATCACGGTCATCTACAACGTGGGAGTTAGTTGTTCGTCACAGGAGTTGTGGAATAAATTACCTCTCATTTTGATTTTTTTTTTGTTTTCTTTTCTTTTACATGCAACTTCATGTAGTGTATGTCGCTCATAGAGTTGGAATATTATTTTTTTACCCCGATTTATGAAATTATTTTGACAATGATTTATTCCTAATAGAATTAGATAATAGTATACATTCTCAGATTTAATTGAATAATAATTTGCCAGTGTTTGTTTTGCAAAAACAAAACAAAAAAATACAATAATTTTTCAATAATTCATTGAATTTCCCCCGGTCCCCAACATTCCAACATCAACAAAAATTATGTGTGCCCATGCCTTGAGCCATAATGCATGGTCCTACAGAGGACTTTTTATGTTGGGGGCTGGGGTAATATGCAATGAATTATTACAAAATTATTGCATTTTCTTTGTTTTTTTTTATTTGTGGGAACTGCCCCCTACCCTAGCCCCCACTGCGTACAGTCATGGCTCAGTGGCCAAGCAATGGCCTCGTAACTGTGAGGCCCCAGGATCAAAACCGTGTCCATGTGCTATATTAATGCCCTTTGAGGGGGCATATATCCTCATTACTGTCATTTATGACTTAAGGGCGTAGGTCCCCTAGTTGATAAGCATGGTAGCATACACATGCTTTAGCAGTCACGCAAAACAAACACTGGCAAATTATTATGTAATAAAATCTGATAATGTATACTATTCTTAACTCTATTAGGAATAAATCATTGTCAAAATAATTCCATAAATTGGTTAAACAAAAAATATTCCAACTATAATTATGAGCTACTAGTACATTTGAGACATGCAGAAACTTTTTTTTTATATTAATCGACATTTTACATTCATTAAATGTTAAAGGCTCGAAATTGTGGAAAATAGTAAGAAAAATTATAAATCAATCTTGATTTTGAACATTTTGGTTTCCTATGCACTATATAGATACATGTATGCACTCGACTTAGTTAGAGGGACGCCATTTAATACAATCAACTGTCTTCAAAACAGATTGTGAATTTGATTAAATAATAAGGTGCACTTATCTGACTAGTGTGTTACAAACCTCTCAAATCGCAAACAACCTAAACAAATTAGATACATTTCTGATGTCATTCTTTAGGAGATCAGATAAAAGAATATACCTCGAAGGCATCTCATGGATCAAACAGAAAGTAATTATGAATTTTTATTCTTTTTCAAGGCCGTTGAGCTTTCGTAGCTTGTCTGCGACGTGCAAGCGCGTGCGTTGAATGCCAGCTGTGTGATGACCCGAACCTAGAGATAACAACACCAAACTGACTGTGACAATGACTGGTGGAGATGGGTTCGATTTAACCCCCCCTGGGGTGAAGATCTGCACCCATTCACGGCAGATCAACGCTCCCGGGAGAGAGGAAAGACGGAGATCTCTCCCTCTCGAGAACTCGGCGGCATCTCCTCGGGCCACGATCAGTGGGAATCAACATCTTTACGCCGGTGGTTGGAATAAAGAAGAAGGGAGAAAAGAGCGAGCAAAAGATGGAATGAAAGTGGGATATAAACAAAATTAATTGAGAGAGAGGGAGAGAAACAAAGAGAACAGATAGAGAAATTGTAAAATAAAGATAGATAAATCGACCATGAGAAAACGAGATGAGTGGAGAAAAAGGAAAATATGATGTGATAGAGAGATTAATAGGGAAAAGATGGGTTAGAAAAATGAAGCAGAAAAAGAGAGAGGGGTGATAAATTCCAAGTTCGGCAGAGAGAAAGAGACAAAGAGGAGGCAAAGAGAGAGAGAGAGAGAGAGAGAGAGAGAGAGGGAGAGAGAGAGAAAGAAAGGTAGGAAGAGAGAGAGAGAGAGACAAGGGAGGGTGAGCGAGAGAGGTAGATACCTGACATTTATTCACGATATTTGACCAGAAGAAAAAAGCGAATAAAGAAGTGTAAGTTCGTTTCATTCATGTTTTGGTAAACTCAATCAAGTTTTATGTAAAATCAAACAAACACGTGGTACAAACAAACGAACAACGATAGATCTCTTCCATGTTCACCTTGTATACCGTAGATGTAGATGTATTATAATAGTAAACATTTCAGTACAGGAAGGAGTCAGAAATATTAGACTTGCATGCATTAAATAAAGACAACCATAGACTATGTCAACAAAAAGGTAATATCTGATAGGAAAAATTGTCAACATGGCCAGATAGAAAAGGAGCATCTCAGTATCAAAGTAATTAATCTAAAATCACAACAAAACACCCCTCATGAAAGATAAAATGAACGTCTAGGGATGGTAAGAAGATGTTCTAGTTCTTCTATTTTCTTTCTTTCTTTCTTTTCCGTTTATATAGCGAGTCGTAATATATCCGTCTGTAGAGATCCAAGTTTATTGTCAACGGAAAATTTCAATTTAAAAATTTGTAAAGAGTGCGCTCCTTTTCGTTTCAACACCAAAGACATGGCTCGGGGGTGCTTTACTTGCGCGCACAAAAGAGTTGTTGAATTTATCAGTTGAGATAAGAGGGACGCATGTGAAGTACATTTGCCAGTTGGGTAGGAGGAGTACGCAACTGTTTGAAAATTGCGACCTTTAGGTAATATAGCTGCTGAAGATCACTCGTAAAATGTGCTAAGTTCATTTGTCACAGCCGTTAGTGTCGAAGTTATCATAATGCAAATGCATGGTCGGTTGCATCAGGTGTCAATGGGGAGTAAAATAAAAAAATTACTCGGAGGAAATTGCTGAGAAATTACCTTAACCATTCCGTCTCTTTTTCTGCAATCGTCGTATAACTACTTGATCATAAATCATAGCACGACTGAATTTTTTTCAATGTCATAGATTTTGTAAAATGTGTGTGTGGGAAAATAAAAAAGGAATAAAGAAAAAATCGAATGAGACGGACTTGAGCTTCCTCGCAAGGTCACCTTTATATATATTAAACACAAATTATTTGCCTGATATATTTGTGCTATTGAATGCACATTTCCTTTTGTAGTGCAATGATTTTAGAATAATATCTTGATCGTAGTTCTCATCGAAGAAACATTTGCAGTCGATTCAACAATAGTTGATGCAAATACTATTTGTCATGTTTATGGCAACTGAGATAGTTATATATATTCATGCGTTAAATGATAGCCTTAAATAATTGTATTGAGACACGGTGCAACTAATAATAATACTCAAATAGCTAGTTCTTATAAAGCTCAGGACCGATGGCCCTCTCTAAGCGCTTTACAGATATATATATATCATTACCCCGGTCATCGGATTGAGGCTTACCCGCACACAATGTATGCACATTCTCCACTCCCCGGGGAGCATTCCAGCCAGGCGTCATTTTTACAAGCGCACACTTACTAAGCACATTAGATTTCGCACCCTACCGGGTACCCATTAAATACCTGGGTGGAGAGTGACAAATGTAATTCAATGTCTTGCCAAAGGACATTAGTGCCGCGGTGGGACTTGAACCACGGACCTTGTGATCCACAGTCCGGTGACTTATGCACTGTTGGGAATGTAGTATTGTTTCTATGAACTAAAATACATAAGCGCAACAGTTGAAAAATGAACAATTGATGAAGTTAAGATTGCTCCATTTGCTTCTCAAACATCAATATCAGCAATTTCAACGACATCAGCTACTGAAAAAGAAAGAAGAAAGGGGAAATTGAGTGCCCCCCCCCTCCCTCGCCCCTCACCATTTCTTCCTCTTTATTTCTTGCTTCAGTCTTTAACAAGACATTCCTGCGTGTGCCTAAATTAACTGATTGCTTTAAATATGAATATTCACTTTATTCCTGTTCCTCAGCATTGATTGTTGCATCTTGTGATCTGAAGAAATACATTTATACAGGAGGCGCCATGGCTCAGTGGAAGAGCAGCTAGTGACCTCGTGACCGGGAGACCCCGGGTTCGAAACTAAGTCGATGCGCACTGAGTGCCCTTTCGTAAGGTATTAATTCTCATCACCAACTCACTCGGAGCAGGCTTAAAACCGTCGACCCCCACCCCCCCCCCTTGCTTACTTACTTACAAGCATACACCTGCTTTCAGGAGGAAAGAAAAACAAAATTCAATGCGTGAACAGCGCCCTCAAGTATGCTATGCCTCGGTCGGTGTTGAGTCTCGCGTTTTAAGGGCGCTTCCACAAACGCGACGGAAGGCAAAGACGCGAGGGTAACCGAGCCAAAATAATCAATCTGCGCATGTGCGAAACAGAATTTCCTCCGTCTTGTTGATTTTCACGATCGCTCTTAGCCATAATAGCGTTCGTTCCCTAAACTCGGCGGAAGAGTTGTATCGCCGTACAATATACCATTTGCGTATAAATGTAACCAAATGTAATGCATAAGTCGTTGTGAAGTGCCTCAATACAAATTATTTCATTCACCTGATAAGAATAATAGTATTTCAATAGACAGAATCCGAACTACATACTTTAGATGATCTCGGTTTAGTTTGTTAGTGAATTCTCCCGTCATCTTTGCCTTCCGTCGCGTTGCTAAAGCGCCCCACGGACGTGGCTGGAAAGTTGCGAAAACGAAAACGGTCAGGGAAGTTGAGAAAATAAATTCCGCTGAGTTACATTCATTTGACATATCTGACAAAAGTGTCATGAGAAGTTTACGTTACTAAGAATGAGTAGAACCAGTACTACCATCGTCATGACTCAGCCCAAACTTCCCTGACCTAAAATTTCACTACGAAAAAAAAAAGGTCTGTCATCAGAAAGATGGAAGAAGAAGATATACGATGCCCAGAATCATATAAATTTACCAAACTTGACTTTAGAAGATAACGGATGAGACCCCAATGATGGGAAGATGGATGGAGGGGAAGATAAGAAGTTTCTGAGAAACAAATTTATGGCTGGTAAGGGTGGGGATGATCTGAACCGGACAACAAATCTTTTCGAACGGTTTCTGTTTATCATTACGTTTGAAACATACGCAAACAATACGATAACAGCCTTCGACGGCGGATCTTAAATCATACTGCTTCTCTCATATAATATATTTCCCTGTAAACTAGAATGTATAAATTTGGTGGGTGAATAGAGATGTCTAACACTCGCTGACGCATCGGAGGTCAATTATTTATTAATATGTTTGACTATCAAAACAACCTTTTTCGTCGTTTGCTGTTGAAACTTTATATGCTTGGAATCTATAGCGGGCTTTGAGAGTTCTTAAAGTCCAGGAAATCCCTTTGATTTACATTTGTCTATTGTGAGAAATTTATAAAAGAATTCAAAAGATCTCCTGCTACTTTTTAAAGGTTACTATATCTAATTTCTTGGAAACAATGATTGAGCTTTACAAGAGAGTTTGACATGATTAAACATCACTGTGAAAAGTATGACTCTTATGAAGACTTTTTCTATGCGCAAAACATCCCCTTTGCACGTAATATTTCATCTTTCTTTTGGCGACATAGAAAATGTGAATAAAAGAGTAAATGTGGCCCTTTAAGAAAGAGGTCATGTTATTCATTTCAGGCATGTTGTATGTCTTATAAAAGAAAATCTGATAGGCTATCAGAGGCCTTTTTGATAGATTCAATTCATACTTCCACTTTCTAACTCATTGCAGGGAGGCCACTGTACAGGTCAAAATTCGGAGAGAGTCGTCTAATAAAGAGAATGTTTAGTTTTCGCGAAAGTGAAAATAATTTGTGAGGTTTTTCATTCAGCTTTTTAAAAATTCATAGATGGGACAGAATATGAGAGGATTTCTTTTGAAATGCTCTTGATCATTGAAAAAAACCTTATAATAAACATTATTCTTATTGACGGCTTAATTGCTAATCAACACGTGAATCGTTTTTATCCGACCCATGCATCTTATATTTATAAATGTATTTCTTTGTGCAGGCATAACCTGACACACGCTCTTGCGTAAAGGGATCTACGCCTTATGTTACTCTGGATACATTATATATGTTTGGATGTTTTGTTAACATACGTACCGGAAGAAAATAAAAACTTCCTTTGAATAAAATTGAATTCAATTTAGAATAACCATGGTAACTTGTGAAAAGTTCTTTTATAATGCAATCGATAACCAGTACCGTACTGCATTTTATCTTAAATGCCAGCACTGACGATACTCCATTAAGCTTAACGAAACAGACGACGAACACGACGAATTTGACGATGAAGTAATCTCCGCGTGTGGGGACGATTAGCCCGGGGATCATCCTTGGATATGTGGACAACCAAATCAGAAACCATCTGTCCGGATCACCGTTTCGATTTTTTTTCCTGCAGGTATTCTAGACTTTGAGAGGAATATGTCGAGACCACTTTCAGGTTGTGTTGGATGTCAGTAACCATGGTTACATGCAAAGGAACCTTGAAGCTTCTTGAACTATTCCACATGAAGGCAATGCCTCCCGAAGAAAGAAAAGATGTTTAATATAGGGTTAGAAATGATCTCCATCTATACATTGAACATATTCTACAGTAGAACATTAATACATCTACCAGCTGTTAATACCAGGTGACTACATGCAGAGCCGGTTGCGTTCTGTATACTTTTACCATGGAGATATAAGTTATATCTTCATGCTTTTACATGTCTTACAATGCAACTGTGGTTATATTGTAATCAAACTAGATGTATTAAAATATCTCCAAGCAATGAAATACTTTCTCATCTTAGAAAACATGAAACATGACAATCTTGTCAAGCTATTGTAGGCAGCTTACATGACTAATGAGTTTTACAAGTCGTAAAAAGTATTCCTGTTTTTAAAGAGAAGGTTGAGTTCTGGGAAGAGGTGAAAAATAACTCGTGAACTTTATCATTTGTTATTCTGCGAGCGTGGAAAAACATCAGATAAGACATGTTCCCTGAAAAGCATGGCTCTTCAAATGCCTTCATATTCTAAATATATCATGTTTATCGTAAAACTCGGGGGGGGGGGTTCGCCACGTGTTCGTGTAGTCCCATATACATCTTTCTGTGTACAGTGTTTGTAACTTTACCAAATTTCTTATCATTTTGATGATTCCAGAACCTTGCAATACACACAAATTCTTATATGCTAGGTGATCAACCTTTTCTGGTCGATTCCACACGGTGTCTTTCACAATGCAATCGCATGACCAGAACTCAACTTCATCTTTAAGCATCTTGCTGCGCATTGACAAAAGACAATATTGGTGCCCTACTTTAACATACCCCCGATTTTAAAAAGTACCACCCCCTCCCTAATTGTGTACAATGTCAAAACATTGAGTTGTTTATGCCATCATTCCAAACAAGAATTATGCGTATGCCGGTTTTCCATAGCAACACGTGCATTAGAACTCCATTAGTCAAAAGAAACAAAACTCAACAACCTTTTATTCTACTTTCATGATTATGAATGAATGAATTATTCCGCAATCTGCAACCCCTATTATGTCCCACAAATGGTGATGAAAGTGCACTTAGCTAAATACAATTAACGCAGAGACTGATTATCTTCCGCACACCATCGACGCTATTAATATATGATCGCCGCTGGCTGCGTTTTGTATATGATCCATCTCCTTATGATAACTCTGAATGGTCCCTGCCGAAGATCATATTTTTATGGTGATCGACGCCCACATTTCTCATCACTTCGGCACGCTGCATCGACGTCATTGACGGAATGAAGGATGAGAGTAGGCGACCCACGTCGATCTAGGCGATGCCTGCAGTTTAAAACATCTACTATGTCGGTTTATTTATAAATTCAGTCGGGGGCTTCGCTTCGCTAAAAGGACAGCGACGGGGGTGGGGGTGACACCCACATAAAAACTCATCGACATATTTATCGTTTAAAAATGAGCATATCCTCTCCCTCCCCCTTTTACACTTTCTCTCCTCTCTCTTTCTTTCTCTCTCTTGTTATTGTTTTAAATACTGTTTTTGCTATGCTTTTGGTCAATTTGAACTCCTAGTAGTAGTGAATCTGATATTTTGACGACCCTTTTCTACTCTTAGAATGGTATCTTCATTTTATTTCTGTTGGCCAATTTTCTATGAGCTTGTCACCACGTTTGGTTCCACAACCACCTCTCGCCTCTTAGCCTATTTGTTTTGATACTTAGCATGTACCAAATCGATACATCGCATACACCCCCCCCCAGTTTCCTTTAAAACTTTATTTTGGGTCACGCTTAATTCTCCACTTGTAGATGACGCGAGTGTGTAAGACTGTTGATTATAAAATGCGTTGCTTAGAGAACAATTAAATACAAATGCGTTGGTGTTATAACTATTGCTAGATGGTGCGTGAATACTGCATATTATTTTAAAATAGAAACATATTTCATTGTCTTTAAAGCTTATAGTACGAAGGGGAAAACAGATAGTACGTCAATCAACAAAGAAAATGGATGGTAAAATTAGGCTGGGCATGTGAAAAATTGTGATTATATTCATGACACTGAACTTCATCCCATGTTAGAAACAAACGAATAAACAAGTAAATAAATATCTCAGACATGTGAAGTACAGCTCTCATAGTTTCACTCAGTATGAGTATGCGCTGCAAATTAAAACATTATGTTTTATTGAATGATTTTTAATCTTGTATAATTCATAATTCTGCCATATTCATCGTAATGTTATATGGGCAAATTCAAAGAGTACTTCTACTGCAGAAGAAAGCTGTACGTTTTTAGTACTAATTCTCTCTCCCTTCCTTCTCTATCCCTTTCTATTTCTATTTTAGTTAAACTGAGGGCTTCAAGGACTCTTTTAAATATGGATTTTAAAAAAAATCAGGGTTTATGCTTAAGATGAAGCCCTGCTATATCATGTTTATCTAATTCATATTGATAATACTTAAAGCGATTGATTTCCCTGTTTAAAGATTTCTATATGTCATGTACCGTATTGAAAAAGTGTATTTATGTAAATGTATCAAAATGTAATTGTCACGCTGATGCACAAGAATAATTATGTAAGTTCGAGACAAAATGATATATAACTCAATGAATCAAACCAAACCAAATGAAATAAAATAAAATATACCGTCATGATTAATAATTTACTTTACCTGAGTGCAGTAAACAAGTTTAAAAGAGGGACTGATAAATAAATGAAGTCCTAACCAAGGGACTTGATAATGAGGATTAAGGCCTAAACGGAAGGACCATTCTGCATTGACTTTGTTTCGAAAATATGGGATACGAAAAGTGCCACATGCAGAGCCATTACTGTGCAATTATTAAAACATATTTGATGGGAACCTTTGAATGTATCATCATAATCAAATAACAAAACTATCTGCGTCATCATCATCTCATCATCACTATTATCATAGTATTAATAAGTTTCATCATCGGTTTTTCGTTTATCTTCGTAATAGTAATCGATCGTCGACGTCATCATCATCATCATCATCAAAAGCACGACTATCATTATACCGACATCCTTATCTTTATTATTATTTCAAACGTTATCGCTAATAACTTAAATTCTTTTCTTTTTCATATTGTTTGTCCGTTTTATTATTTATAGAATTTATCCTAGTATCCCTATGATTATTAAAATGGGAATTGTCGTATTAGCGTTATTGTTTTGAAAGAGCGCTCACTGTTAAGCGTTGCTCTAGAAATCGTTATATGAAATGCTTGCGTGGATAATCTGCTAGCAATGTCACACAGCTTATATTCGACGCGAAGAGAAAAATAAAATAGGGATTATTACAAAATTTAGTTTTTCTGTGGCGAGCAAAATAATTGCACAAACCCTCAACGTCTAAAATTAATCCTCGGTCAGTTAGGAGGACATATGTTGTCTTCCTGCAAAAGGCTTGTCATTAATCATCAATTTACCCTCCATAAATCCATAAAGCTTGAAAGAAACTTCATTTCCCCCTACATCCCCTCTTTGAGTGATGTCATAAGAATCGCTTCTCCTGCATTGTGGGATAAGCATAGGAATAAGCAGGAAGAGTGTACGCATCCCGGTACACAACTCCCTAACAGACTGAAAAGGCTTACCAAATATTACTTCAATTGGCAATGCATAGTGATAAGAAAAAATATGCAAAATAGTTGTCGCAAACGTGCAGACAGCAGTAAATTATCCGTCAACGTATATCATCCCCATTCGTTTGTCAAAGATCTATATTAATTGGTTTTCATGTAAAATAGTTTCGCATGAGCAAGCACGAGCGCATCCTCGCCCTCCATGGCGTTGACCGTCTGTTACAGGGCGCGGTCCCCAGGGAAAGCGGGGTCGGACGGTCGGACGCTTGGTGGAGCCTCTTCTTTTTTGTTTTAATGGAGGGGTGTCAGCTTGTGATTGGGTCGAATTCGGGCAGACGGGGTCCCGAATTAGGAAGGGGTAAATCCTGGCCCAAACAGCGTAAAATTAAATTTTCTATTCTCAATTAAGCTTCATTCCGCCCTAATTCGCTTTGACGCTAGATATATGAATAGATAAATAGATATATAGATAGGTGTAGAGATATATGCAAATACACGTAATTTAATGTAGATATACAGATCGATAGGCTGACAGACAGATGGATAGATAATAAGAGAGACCGTAGCTTTTTTTTCTTGTATATATCATAAATATTTCTGTCCTTTTTCTTGTTGTACTCTAATACGCTCTTGTCATTATTGTAAGTTTTCCTTACTCCTGTATTATTTATTTACATGTCACTGTAACACAGCAGGGCCATCCCTCCCTCTTCCTTTTTAAGCGTGTCTTTATGATTTTAAATGTATATGTGTTCAGGTTTTTTTTAATTGACGGAAAATAAATACAATACAACAATGGATAGTGAGGGAGAGAGAGAGAGAGAGAGAGAGAGAGAGAGATTGAGACAGAGGTATTGAGACTGAGATAGAGATAGAGAGAGAGAGATAGAGAGAGAGATAGAGAAAGATAGAGAGAGAGAGGGAGAGAGAGAGAGAGAGAGAGAGAG
>BEXV01001135.1:110781-129486 GCA_003118195.1 Hemicentrotus pulcherrimus | reverse complement strand
TTTTTTTTTTTTTTTTAAAGGGCAAAAAATAGGAGTGCGGTTTATACACGAGGGCGGTTTATACAACGTTAATTACGGTAAGTGCATTTCTGGGTTTAAAAAATAAAAGAAGGGATGTCAAGAGATTCAAGATTATCTATCTAAATCTATCTCATATTTACATCCAACCGTGTTATGGGGGGTAATCACCAGGCATGCCCAAGCAGGCGACAACCACATGAATAATAAAGCGAAAATGATACAGTCATGGATGGTAGAAAATTGGAACTTACCGGCTGGTATGTGGTAGCCATTGAGGGTTGTATCACATACAGCAGCATGGGGAACACCAAGAAGTGACAGACAACTGAAGCGAAGTGTCTCGTAGAAAGTAGCACCTGTGAGCAATACCAAAAAAAGTTTGAGATTAGTAATTTTGAAATTTAAGATGCTTCTATATGTATCCTAGGCAAAGTTACCAAATGGTAAATCTACTTCAGGTTTTTGTCAACTTCAATATCCCTGTCGTCATTACCCATTCTCTTTCATTTTTTTCAAACAAACATGTGATGCTTTGGTTGTGTTTCAGTAATTGGTTTGATGCAGAAAGCATGATTTAAGAAATAGTTTAAATGATACTGTACTTCAATACTGGTTTTCATTCAACTAATTGAAGATTAGGATCGCTAGAGTAACAACTTACATAGATAGGGCAGTGTCTGCTCGTCTTCCAGGCACGGGGTTCGGTCGCCGATCACTCGATCGATCTCCTCTTGAACTTTCCTCTGGACTTCCGGGAAGACAGCCATGTAGAGAAGCACCCAGAGCAAGGCATTGTGGATAGTGTCTGTGCCTGAAGGATTATAAATACAAAAATAGGTTATTAATCAATAATGAATAATAGAATTTATGAACAATTCTTGAAGTTTTATCTTTAAGCAAGATTTTTGTGATACGTTTTATAGATGCCTACATTTATGTACACAAAGATTCAAGATTTTTCTCAATTATGTAAGAGATACATGTACATGTGTGATTACATTTGATCGCTAAAATACTTTTAGTACATGTATTGGTATTTTCGATAGAAAGATATTCATTGAAGCATAGTAGGGAAGATTGAAGTGCTGGTATTTGGAAAAATTTCTCATCCTACTTCCCTCATACTGGTTTTTGATTGATTGCATGTAGCATGTAGAAAAAAACAATTATTTTCTTGAAATGCATCAATTTTCTTCCAGCTCTTTTGAAAGATTGATCATGCTCATTATTCCTCCCACATCAAAGAGTGGGCATACCCATTTGGGAAACATTCATTTTTTCCTTCTTTTTTCGAGCTTGGTTTTTTTGCGGATCACGTGTTTCGTTGGTTTTTTCGGGGAAATATTTTGTGTGTTTTTCCCCCCGAAAGGTGGAGCAATCGAGACAAGAGGGCAATGATAACTGTGCCAAGCTCTGGAGGGGGTTGGAATGAGAAGGCAAAGAATTGGGGTAAATGGATATTTATAGAGAAGGTTCCCTACTCTCTCCCTCTAGCCATTTGCGCCAGACGTTCTGTGCCCAAGCAATTTGTGAGGCTAATCCCTCCCTCAAGTCTGGGTGCTGTTTTCGTAAGGTCTCCCCTACCCAGGGACCAGTTGGGGGAAAAGAAAGTGTTTGTTTTGCGACTTTGAAAGATTGATCTAGTGGTTCAGGAGTTAGAAATTTCAAGTGCATTCAGAGAGTGATCTTTTTGGGTCAATGTTAGGTTTTCGTACTTTCAGTCTCAGATCTATTGTCATAACTTTTTGATACCAGAAATGTAGCAAAAAAGATTAAATGATATTAAAGTGCATTGCTACAACCACAAAATAGGAGTAGTATAAATGAAACATTTATTGAATTGTTATGTACCAATTTCATCTAGATATTTAGAAAAAGGACAGTGGAAGTTTGATTTTGGGAAATTAAACATTAATTTTGTGTATACATTTATATAAGAAAACATAGTGTTGAGAAAGTAAAATTAAAGTAGCAGAAATGTTTAAATGTACATGTGATAAATTCAATTTGTTTGAAAAGACATATTTCCCAAGGGCTCTTTATATTCTATAAAACAAAATTGATTTGTGTTTCCCTTATGACATAAGTCACTTAATTTTCTTGAATTTCATAGTCGGTTGTATTTCTACCTTTTTGAATTTTCTCTCAAATTTTCTGACATGGTGAAAAAAAAGTTGTTGATTCAGAGGTTCTGATGATGATAACTTCCTCAGTATTTTTGAAATAACCCGAGGCACAGTGGCTAATCCAAGCAATTACAGAAAATGGTTATAAAAATAATCATGCCACGCAGAGTGGGAGGATCAAGTTCACATTACGCAGTCAGTGCACTTGTCATGGCGGGAACGACGACTCAAAAAACATCGTTGCCCCTCTTGGGCGAGTTTTCTCTTTCTTTTTCCAGATTGTATCAGTTTGTGTTCCGTGCACTGAGAAAGTTCGTACCAAGGTCAATGATCCCTGGTATTTTGGAATAGCTGTGCAACTTTGGCAAATTCCAGATTTAGCTTTTTTTCTTCCGCCCTAAAGCTTTTAAGTGGTTCTAAGGATGTTTGAATAGTCATCTTATGAATTGAATTTTTATGAATATTTATTAGTGGATAAATTTCCATCGATTATCGTAGAATTAATGTGATCAGTAGGATCTGGAAAGTGTTAAAAAAATATTGATCAGATTTTTGAAGCATATATAACGTAATTATGAATCCTATCTTGTTAATAAAATGTCAACGGTGAAAATGCAAGAAATTGTGTAAAGGTGTTTGAATTCAAACAAGAATAGTAAGAAATAAACAATGAGTACTTGTAATAAAAACAAATGAAATGAAGATTTTTTTTTTTTTTAAAGTGATGAACAAAATTAAGAAACACTAACCTGCAAAGAAGATGGTCCAGATGTTTGTAATGATATGCAATGGTGATAGAAGTCTCAAGGTTTCCATGTCGCCCGCTTCTTCTGCATCTTGTTCGACCTTGATAAGGGCATCCACCATGTCACGGATCTCTCCTTCAACGTACGTCTCCTTGTGCTCCTCGTAGAACCTTAGCAGCATGTTGTCCCTCTTGTCCCTGGCGTCCGACAAGTCCTTCATCCAGGGGTTAGGGTACCTCTGAAGCCAAGGGATTAGGTTGACAGGATGGACAGGAGACACGCCCTTCATGATGCGGGAAGAGTAATCAAAGATCTCTTGGAGTTCTGTATCTCCTTTCTGGTAGCGTTTCCCAAAGGCGATGTTGTGCAGGATGTTGAGGGACACCAGGTTGAGGTCTTCCCGAGGGTTGAAGGCATCACCGTTGTAGGAGTCAAACTGCTTGATGAGGTCCATTGCTTCCTCAACCAGTTTGTCGCCCAGGCTGGTGTAGGTGACTGCTTGGAAGGCATGCTTCATAAGCTTTGTGTGAATGCGGAAGTCGTGCTTCTTCTGGCATGCCATGAATCCCTTGCTGACGAAGAATTCAATAGAAAAGACACTTGGCCGATTGGTAAAGTTGGGTCCGTTGTAGGCGGTCTTGACGGTCTGAGCGTCGTTGAGGACGACCACGCGCTGACGGCCCAACTTCATGCTGAAGACGTTGCCAAATTTTGCAGCCATGTCCGTGAGGGAGAGGTGCAGTGCCTTTGATTTGAGCTGCAAGACATTGCCAATGAATGGAAGAGATGTGGGGCCTAAAGGAACCTTGTCGACGTTGAACTCCATCCACTCTTGACAGTAGTAGACGATGATGCTGACAATTATCATCAGAGGAATGAGAATAGGGGCCATGCTGCCATGAGGTGTGGAAACTTGCTGAAGAGCTGTTGTCTTAATACTGAGCCTGTAGCAAAAAGTGGACAGAAAGAAACAAAAAATTAGTATTTTATCATCCAATTGGTTAAAAATTTAAATAATTTGAATAAGAATGTGTTTAAGATTCATAAAAAATTCTTTACTCACCAAAGGGGCTTTGATGCGAACAAATAATTTGGAGACACGAGTATCACAATAGTTCATAGTGTCTCCCTAAGTTTCAAGGCACAGAAATACACCGCCTAAATTCCAGAAAAGATTTACAAATGATCCTTTTACAATATGCTCCTGCATTATATATATTCCTTGCAAGGGAGAAAAAAGTGCATTTACACCAGACACGTGAAACTGATGTATTTTTGTGTCGAACGTTTTCCCCCTCATCAAACTCCAGACGTTTTCAACTTTGACCCGTGGGGACAAAGTCTTGCCGATGCCATTTTCCTCCCGAACATAATCCCTTTCAGCTCAGTGCAAAACAATCTGAAACTGATTAAAAATACATCTCTTTCCAAGTGAAGGGTAATCATGTGCAATTTGATTTGAGAAGCAGGATATTCAGTCAGGCTGAATGAAAATCCTGATGATCTGATATCCTCAATTCCAACAGAGATACAGGGAAGTAATCAAGAGAGAGAGGCTGTGGTAGTCGTGCTTCTGCTTTGTGAGAATATCCTGGCCTTCACTCGCCCCTGCTGTCTATGCTTTATGGGAAAGCTAAAGCTGATCATTTGTTTTTTGTTATGCCCTTGATTCATACATTCATTCAACAATATCTTGTCCAGGTTGTATATAAATCTAGATGTATAGTTTTACCTGTAAGGCGAACTTGACATTCCAACCCCTACAGCTATCCCTCCCCCATTCCTACAGTGGGGTAGTTGAGTGTCTTTAACAGCCCTGACTGTCAATCAGCCTTCCTCATCGCCTGATTGGTCAAAAGCCTACCCTGCAAGGACGCCCACTTTCATTCATTATTTCCAGCAAGGTCAACGAACATTAGGAGCTAGCTGATTGGCTGGGATTGTATCCCGCCCACTTTTATCTGTGTGTTCAACACACTGTGGATACCCTATTGAGTGTATGCATGTGTAGAGGTGAAAGTGGAGGTATTAGCTCCGCCTGTGTTTCATGAATTTGGCATTGAAAGTGTCCATGGAAGGTGCTTTTGGATTGAAGCCAGCAGCTCTGTTTTTATCAATAGTAAAACATGACAGGTATGCTAAGCTGCTATTGGTTGTCATCCAAGTCATATGAATTATGATTTTTTTTTTGCTGTCTCGCTTTCCAGTGAGATGGGATTATTTTGCCCATTTCAGGAAATGTAGCATATTATTGTCAGAGTCGCGCTTTCTAGATCAAATACCAATTAAATAACATTTAAATGTTTATTATATGTTAAAAATTTGATGAAGCTTACCGGTATACAAATAATCTAAATGTAAAGCATGATATGTGATAGCCTTGTCGCAACAGCAAACTTTGCATTTTTCATCTTTCAATTTCACAATGCAGTAAATTTGTTTTGTTATTTATTTATCTGAAGTGCATTATAATATCCTATGTTGACAGATATTGTGGAATTCAAAAGAAAACAACACAATCTGCCCTTTCCCTCACCTTTGCTTGAAAAGTATGGTTTCTGATCGGCATTAAGCTTCTGGAAACTATGAACATCTCTTTTGGGGACACGGAAACTGATCACTTCCAAACCACTTAATTTTCAGGGGAAGGAAGCCACCAAACTATAAAAAAATCTAGTTATGAAATCAAATATTCCCGGGAGGAAGGTCCGTGGGGCCAAAACAAAATATCTGTGCCCCAAAATAGTTTGATTTTATTCCTACTATTACATTTTTTTCGGTTGGTCAGTGCCGATAATAGATCTTCGTGGTTTGTCATTGTTTTGACTGAATTCCGGAGGCCAAGTTCATATCCCCTGGTTATTATGGCTGACCTTGGCTTGGCTGACCGTGGCTTGCAAATGGTTGCCATATTTTTTTTGAGGGATTTCCCCTTCTCAAGACTTTCATTTAAGGTTAGAATTTAAAAAATTGTTCCAATTCAATACGTTAAAATGATATTACATTTAACTTCAAGTAGAATGCTGGAATCCAAATGAATAAGAAAATGAAACTACTTTCATTTTTTAATAAGAGCTACATTTACATTCATATATTTTTAATGTACAGTGTATGTAATACTTTTGCACTAGTCCAACTCAGACATATATCTGAGAATAATTCATTTACTTTTATATATGTCCCATCTCCTTTGAAAGATTTTACTAGAATTTCTAAATTTAAAAAAAATAAAAAGTTCTGAAAGTTTTATATGTAATTAAAGATGTCATAGGAATGAGGTCCATTAGTAAGTTTTTTTTCTTGTCCAAAATGATTACCCTCCCCACCTGTCCACGTCTCTCTTTCTCTCTCCCTGGGTCACACGCAATCTACAACTTCCACCCAACCCCCCCAGGGGCTAAACTTGACCACTGGTCAGTCAGAGAAGTAGAGAAAGTGACCGTGACGTCATAATTGGTGACATTGAACTCCGGAGGTGCGAGTCTATACCAGTGTCCAGCCTGGCTAGGGCCAGTCAAAACAATTTACATAACCATTTGGCCTGTCGATTTATGACCCCTCGGTGTGGCCAATTGCCAAAATGGACGGATCTGTCCAAGTTCAATGATCAAATCAGACTTCCTTTTCTTTTGATTACTTGGACTATATAATAATGACCTCTGTGAGTCAGGGAAATTTCTTTGATTGACATGAAACAATTAAACTGTCGGTAGAAATCTTTGACACTTCATTTCAGAAGTGTTCGAACTAAGTTTCTTTTATGTTTGCTTGCAAAAGTTTTTTGTTGTTTTTGAATTATAAATTTGAAAAACATATCAATTAATTAATGATTATACAAAAGTATTATAATGCATTCATGTCAAGTTATGAAAATAATTTTAAAAAATACAATCATTGAATATTTGAAAAAAATAATTATGGGATATATGTAAAGTTATTAATATTTTGCTTAGAAAAAAATATACTTGAAAATGCAACTTTGATAAATAAGTATAATTAATGAATAATGATTTAAACAAAAGTAGATTGATATGTAAGTTCACATCAAATATACAAAAAAACACAAAAAAAACAAAACTGTTATGCAATTCTAAATCAAATCTGTTAACTTAATTTACCGATAACCTGTAACAACTACAAAAATGTACCGGTAATGGAAATGTTTACATCAGGAGCAGCAGTGAATGACTAATCTCAACCATTACATATAATTTTATTCATTTTTAGATGGCACTTTTTGAATATTTTTATGAGAAGAATTAAAAATGTCAAAATAATTTAAATTTAGGAAAAGATGATTATAAAGCATGGAATAATTAACAAAAAATATGTTATAAAGTTTTAAACCACTTACATGTCATAGAGATTGAGTGTGAAGTTCTCGAAGCTGTGTCCATATGGAAGAATAACTGATGTTGGATGAAGCAGTAGAACTTGAGATGCTGAATCCATCCTTGACTAGTGAAATCGTTAAACTTTAAAGTTTGAGTTGATTGGTATAGTATCCCAAAACTGAATGAAGTCTCCACCACTTTCACAAACTCTTTTATGTCTTTTCTACTCCCCACCCAAACTTTTTTTTCTTTTTCCTTTTGCTGTCATGCTAACTATTTAGCACACGTGCCACCAGAGATGTCCTCCAAAACATACGAGCAACACCTCGGTGGGAGGGGCTTAAAATTAGGTGATAACAAAAAAAAAAGTTGTCCTCATTCGCATTTATTGCCTCTCTGCGTCTCTCTCACTCCGTCTCTCCATCTCTCTTCCTCTCTGTCCAACTCCCTCCCTCTCTATCTCTCTTAATCCTTACTTCCAGTTTGGATAATCTAGTTTGTTATCTATAAAGGGAGGAAGTCGTGTGGAAGTAGGCTGAGCATGTGTTGGGTTGGATTTTTTGTGTGATCCCCTCAGAGAAACGTTAACCTAGAACGTTGCTCAACGGCTGGCCGGTGTTACAGGTGTCACTGCTGTCAGTGTCACTGCTGTCAGTGTCACTGCTGGCAAGGGAGAGACTGAGGAAAGCAATAGGGTCCATGGTATGTGACTGGTGCAAGAAAGGAAGAAAAAAAAAGTGAAATTATTACGATTATCGTGATGGAAATTTTTTATGAGGGATGATGTAGCATCAAAACAATATCAGATGCACATTAATATAACTGTTGATGAAGGAAGACTGGAAATATTGATGTTAGGGATTTTTAAAACCAGATACATGTAGATGTGAATGGTGATGGAAGCATTGGGTCAACACTCTGGGCTTTGTAGTAAAGTGAGAAAATTACATGATTGAAGATACACTTATGAGTATAATTGATTGTAATTTTAATAAACACCCTGTAATACAGAAGACCATCTTGTACATTATTCAGTGCAATTGCTCGGTTCATTTGCCAAGTTTTAGATCATGACTACTGGTATAACATTCTAGGGAAATAGAAATATTTCTTTGGTTGTTGTATTTTCAAAAGTGACATAATATTTATCAAAGTGGGCCCTTGTGTGAGGTTAGACTTGCAGCAACACACACCAAGATGGCAATTAAATCAATGCTGATATGAGTCACTGATTTTTGATCATTTTTAAAAGAAAAGAGCTGCGTATCCTCAGGTACATAAACCAAGTCCATTGAGCTATTGGAAAATGTAAGAAATCCACTGTGTAGATGTGACAAGATTTGCATGTAAATAGACAAATGAAACAATTATATTTATTTCAAAATGAAACAATTATATTTATTTCAAAATGAGACAGCCGATACACCTGTTCATGGGTATTCAAGCAGCAGTTAGTATACATTAAAGTCTAATATTAAGCTTTATATTGATTTTGTATTATGAAATAAAACTGAACCATGAATGAAGGGGAATATGAGACATTTGTTTAATGAGTCAATTGATTTTTTTTTACATCTGTGCATCCAAATTGCCACTATTTGCAAAGTGAAAATTATTGATTTTCATGATGGAATTTGAAAAAACATGTATTTTCCATGTGAAAAAAAAATCACAAACATAAATTATAGGGCAGATTTTTATTTATTTTTTTGGTGTGGGGGGGGGGGGAACAATTTTAAAAGAAAAGTGAATAAAATCCTAATTTTACATACTGTACATCGATCACAGTCAATAGGCCCTGTACTGCAGCTTCTCCTGTCAAGGGTTCTAGTCACGCAAGACAATAATTATCACATTAAATGTCAAATACAGACTGCTTGCAGACTAGTCTCAAGTTAGCCTAGAGGCTAGACTAGACCCACCTGTGGGTACGATGAACTTGGGGTCTGGGATTCTGTCTGGCCCAGCAGAGGGTATTACAGCTGCCTGTCAACGTGGCAGGCAGGCAGGGAGGCAAGCTGGGCCGGCCGGCACTTTGTAAGTAGGCTCTCACTCACTCCACAAGAACGTTTGACCATCAGGACAATTAGTGACGTCACATGATGATGTGACCGGTAGTTAAAAGAGCTAATACATCTTGAGGGTTACGGAAAGGCCCATTTACACTGTGAAAAAAAGTTAAAAAACATCAGTTTTTTTTAAACTACCATTATAGACGTTTTAGATATGGAAAAACGTTCATGAAATGTCAATGATTGCTTGCCAAAAAAGCATTCAGGTTTTGTTTGGCGAGTATTGCGCATGCGTGACCTGTCACTGCACCTGCGATATAACATGGCAATGAGGAAAGTCACATGAGCAAAAAACGAGGATAGTTCACCAATGTTTTGAGATGGAGCATTTACACTGGAAAAAGAGGCGCACTTTCAGCCATGCTATCAAAAACCTCTCCATACTGTATGTGGGATTTGTGTTCATGGGTAGTTGGGTAGTTGCATAGCAAATTCTGACAAAAGTCTATAATGGGTGAAAAAAACAAAGGTTCATGTTGCAGTGTAAAATGTACCGTACAAACATCTTTACGTATTCTGGATATCAGACTCTGTAATTCATGCATAGTACAAGCAAGCATCTATGTGTAATCTGAGGAGCAGACTCTGAAGTAAATGATTAATTTATGTTGAAAATTATTATTTTTTGAAATATTTTCACATCTGCTTATAGCTCTAAACAACTTTTGATTTGAAAAAAAAAAATGATTATGTTGTAAATACATGGGTAAATACATTTTGAACTAATATTCTGCCATCAGCACAGTATCTGTAGTATCATATGTATATATTTTTGTTTAAAGAAGTAACTTCTGATATCTGAAAATATATCTTCCTTACCCCTCCCTTCTTTGTTGGGAAAGTCGACTTAAATTTATGAATGAATATGTCTCTTCCACTCTGTGTCTCCCACATTCCCTCCCCCTCTCTCTCTCTCAATCTATTTATCCCTTCTCTCTCTATCTATTTATCCACCCTCTCTCTCTCCCCTCTCTCCCCCTCTCCCTATCTCTCTCTCTCTCTCTCTCTCTCTATCTCTATCTCTCTCTCTTTCTTTCTCTCTCTCTCTATCTCTCCCCCCTCTCTCACTCTTTTTAACTTTCTCTCTCTCCTGCACTCCATCCACTTTCTGTCTTCCCATTTCTCTTCCAGTTTTGTTTGTGGTATAATCCCCGGAAGTCCTTTCGTAGTGACAAGGCCATTTTAGTACAGGATCTGATAGAGGTCATGTTAAAGGTACTATGTTCCACAATAATTGATGTGGCGCTCTACAGGGCTATGGAATTTTTTCCAATTTCTTACAGGGTATCGGTCTTTGGCAGAAGATACAAGCTATTTCTCAATATTGCAACTTTATTAAAGAACTAAACACCAAGTAAGGATTTTGTGATTTCATTTCACAATCATAAATATCTTGATATATATGAATGAATTGTACTCAATAGCTTTAAGAAATCGTTATGTTTATAATGGTAGATTTCCAGTTTCGAAAATGATAGTTATTAATTTGGTAAATACAATTTGATATTAGGAATTTAGCTTGCTTTCGTTAACTAAGCATATTCTGATTTTAGCAGACCACAATACTCTGATTAGAAGGAGAGAATATGTGATATGTCGAGGGGGGAGGGAAGTTTAACTTTTAAAGGGTTGGGGTTTGAGATGGAAAGAGTTCTAATCAAGGGGTGGGGCTATTCCTTTAAACTTTAGATACAGGTGTATTATAGTTCTATTATAGAGTGTTGCCTCTTTGAATTGAATATAAACAAAATTGGTTGCCTTATACACTGTAAATACATGATGACATTGAGCCATCTGAGGAGGGTTTATATACTGCGCTCTTGACTAAAATAGTTGGGGGCAAGGACTTTTCAATCACTCCTCAGGCTCAGTCATAAACACCTGTTTTTTTTTTTAATGAGTCTGGAGTAAGAACTACCTGCCCGTATTTGCAGGCGTAAAGGCCACAGTATTTTTGGAAGAGAAAATATCAAAAAGTCTGGGTGTGGCCAATGCACCAGTCAAAACCATGAAAACAGCACAAAGTCGTACATACGGGACCACAATGAATGGTACTGGACATTTCTAGAATAACTGTCTAGAATAACACATGTCTTACCAACAATTATGTGTTGTATTGTTGACATTAAGTTTTGTCAATCTGGTGAATAAACTTTATAACTTACCAACCAAAAGCTGTGGTAGATCTAGATCTAAAGCAACCTCAATCCTCGCAGCCCGCGCGCGCCAAGCTATGGCGCAATACACGATCGACTGTGTAACTGCGGCCGGACAGAGAGCTGAAGTAATACAGCATCTTGCTTGCTGCCTATGGTGTCTGCAAAAAAGTAACATTGCCACTTCTGAAGCTTAACTTTAGCACGGCTGCCATTACAGTGCTCTAGCATTGTCAGGAATTTATTCCTGCCAGGTACCGATTAACCTCACTTGGATGGAGTTTGGCAAATGCAGATTCATGTCTTGCCTTGGGCCATTAGTGCTGTGATAGGGATTGGAACCCCTTACATTGTGGTCCGTAGTCACGTATCCACTGGACCACAACATCTCTTTATTTCCTAATGAAGGCCCACTCTCTAAATATTTTGATCCTTATTTAGAGTGTAATTTTTGTATTCAAATTGGCATTGAATTTTTTACTAAAGTGATATTTGAAGCTGACATTTTGAATTTCCCTTTTAGTATGCAGGCATGTATTATCCCATAGCAATAGATGTTTTGGTTTTAAAAGAGCCATCTTTAGAGTCGAAGATCCTGTTCATGGGGCGAAACTGTTCCGCATCATGTACATGTACCTTTAATATGCTGTCTCGATTTGACATCGTTTGAAAGTGCAAACACATATTCTTTCCTCTCTCTCTCTCTCTCTCTTCCCCTCTCTCTTTCTCTTTCCCTCTCTCTCTTTCTCTTTCCCTCTCTCTCTTTCTCTTTCCCTCTCTCTCTCTCTCTTTCTCTTTCCCTCTCTCTCTTTCTCTTTCCCTCTCTCTCTCTCTTTCTCTTTCCCTCTCTCTCACTCTCTCTCTTTCTTTTCCTCTCTTTCCCATTCATAGGTGCTTGAGGATGTTGACACTTTTCGTAGGGACAGTGACCGTGACGGCAATTAGTGACGTCACGTGAGAGTTTCCACACGTGCTGTGCCTCTTAGGACATGCTGTGTATTAAATGTGTTGACAACTTTTCAAGTGTCCAATGTCAAGAAAAGTATTCAGTCCGTTCTGTGCTATCAATTTTTGTATCTCTGATTGTGCATGTATATAAATGAGTTGTAGGGCTTACATTATTTCACTGTAAAAGTACTTTTCATCTGTGGTATGTGTGCTTATTTTCAGTGATCTCGCCTAATTGTTTCTATCTTTTAAAAGTCTTTAAAGACCATATTTATCTTGGTATTAAGATGAGATATTATGCTTGGTAAGTACATTTTCCAAAATTACATTTTCATCTACCGGTATTTATTGCCTAAATGTCAATCATGTAAATGCTCTTCTATAGACCAATTTGTAGGCAGCTTTGGAACAAATGACCCGTTAATATCCATAGATCTTTTATGCATGGAGACGTCCCACTTACATGTAGTGCATTTTAGAGTTGTAACTTCAGGATTATTTCCCAAATCAGAAATAGCGGGCTATTTGGCAATCTCGAGCTGATGAGGACGGGCCTTATGAATAAATGAAAATTATTACATAACTATGAGCATGAGGGGGGGGGGGGGTGAATTTTACACAAGTGTAAATCAGTCTGGCTGTTGAAGTCTGCCTAGTGATACAAGTATAAAGTGGCACTGCAACATCTCTTTCCAGAAGAAATGTCTGAAGCTGATATTTTTAATATTGTTTACCGGGATAGGACCCCAAGCATTCAGTGTAAGTTCTACTTTGGTAATACTCCACTTTTAAATAAAATAAGACCATTTCCTGGGCCTTGCTTTCAGGCAGGAATGGAAAGCATCAATATCTTCTATAGTCTATATTTTTTCTTTTCTTGTTTAACTGGATCAAGTTCGACAAGGAGAGGGGTTGGGTTATATCACCGCCACTTTTGTAACTGCAGCTTTCCCATGCTCCCCTATTCCCGTTTGTTTACGTCTGCATTCTCCAGTGTGGTGTGAAAAGTACAGGGGACGACAGTTTCCCTTCTGAAACGAAAATAGGTTTCTGAATGAAATATTTGACTCTGAATCTATAACCAGAGCCCGTTCCCCAGACGATGGCAACGATCGATGTGGACAGCTCGTTAGCGACTTCCTTTCCCTTGTCATCATTGTGGTTGCGTCTGAATGAAGGATGGAATCGCCTATGGGATAGATATCGTTGGAGTAAATTAGGAATATCTTTGGATGAATTATGTGATGCTTATTATCAGCTAAATTGAAAAAATTGTGATCTAGCTTGTAATTTCTGACTATTGCGTTAGGTCAGTCACCCTTGAGTAAACTTGTATCAAAATATTGATACTAGAGGCAGGGTAAGATTAGTCCTCCCCCAAAAAGCTTGACCGATAGCACAGGGCAGACATAGTCCAAGGGGGGGGGGGTGGCTTGATGGTGTTTGGATGGATGTTTATATGGCAGTAGGTGAATACCTTGGCTTTGTTATCAACAGAAAAATAATGGCGCCATATAAATGATGTGAATGGCCATCATTGCCACATTATACCTAAAATATGTGTGATGGCTTTCTCATGTCAATTTATATTCTTTCATGTTACAGTTCATTGCAATACTCATAATATGTTTTCCAAAAACATACAATTCAAATTGAATTGATTGAAAGTATGGCTTGAATTTAGGAGAATGGGAACGGTTTAAAAAGCTCTGTATTATTACTAAAAGCAATCATTACTTTGTGGTAAATGACATGTTTTTTTGTTGTTGTATACATGTAAATGACTTTTTAAGCCTTTTTATTTGATACACTGTCACTGTCATACATGTACATTGACACCCATTCATCGTAATTGTTTTAACATTCTTGACTCCTTTCCTGAATAATAATGGTCATAAACAGTGGGGTATCATGGTTTTTTCTGTGGACTGTTTCTTGTAGTAATACATACATGATGGTAAATGTTGTCTGCTGCCTTCTTGTTGTTATGGACACACAGCATATATTTATAAAATGAACCAGAGTAGGGTCATCATGAATCATGAATCTGTTGGCTATCTTCCTACTTGCCCTGTGACAAATGCATTTGCAAAGTTAATTTGTCATGTCTTTGCTGGACACTGACCAGATTCCTCGCGTGAGGTTTGATTAATTAATTACCCTTGCCCTTTTAAAGAGAAGGTTGAGTTGTGGGAAGAGGTGAAAAATAATTCGTGAACTTTATCATTTTTCATTATGCAAGTGTGGAAGAACATCAGATAAGACATGTTCCCTAAAAAGCATGGCTCTTCAAATGCCTTCATATTCTAAATATGTCATGTTTATCGTAAAACTTGGGGGGGGGATTTTTTCGCCACGTGTTCGTGTAGTCCCATAGACATCTTTCTGTGTACAGAGTTTGTGACTTTACCGAATTTCTTATCATTTTGATGATTCCAGAACCTTGCAATACACACAAATTCTTATATGCTAGATGATCAACCTTTTCTGGTCGATTCCACACCGTTTCTTTCACAAAGCAATCGCATGACCAGAACTCATCTTCATCTTTAAGTCTGTTTAATTCCTATGAACAGATGACCATTCTGCCATACACTGGACCCTGGAGCGGCCATCTGCTCGGATGGCCTGTGACCATTTATAGCCCTTACATGTCTGTTGGCCCATGTCTGCCCCCTAGCCCCCAATCACATCTGACCTCTGACCCTGAACTTGTACTCCCACCCATCTGTCACCAAGGGCAGTTATTTTTAGAGACAGGGTGGGGGTGTCAGGGGAATCCAGCACTAGGCTTGGACGCAGGCACAAACCCTTATCAGTTGTATTGCGTAACATAGTGTCTGAACTGAGAGACTACATTCCAATGTATGTACATGTACACCATAGGCTTTGTGCTTTACCTGTTCATGTTTCACACAGCCAGAGACTGACAGAGCTAAGGTCGGCCCCAGACTTTATGGAATTGTGTTCAAGTGTCAAATTAGAGTTTGTGCTTGCAGACTAGCATTAGACCGCTGCAACTGTGCATTCAAGCACAAATCCCAGCATTCCTTTCTCGAAAGTGGAAGTTACAAGTGGTCAACTCGGCTATCTGAAAACCTCTGCCCCCTTGCCTGTCATCTTGATATCATGGACATATAATATTGATATTTTGCAATTTGCAAAATTTTCTTACATTGAAAATTCTGAACAAGTTGTGAAAGTTTTTATTTTCTGAATTAATTTCATTTCATTTTCTAGAGACACCTGTAATTGTAATGTTTTATACATGTAGATCTATATAATTATGTATATATACTGTTTATATGTTGAGCATAGACAATAAGTCAATTAGCACTTTCTAATTTGGGTAATTTGTATTATGGGCGATGCCATACTACGAGATTACGGCATATGACATTTACAACAATGTAAGCCTATTCATTTATTTCATCCAAAAGTGAAAAAAAAGAAAGACTATTGACTAAGGATTCCTACCCTTATTAGTAGTTGTATCAAGACAATTTTCATTTTCTTGGATAAAAGAAATACAAACAAAAGACATTTTGGACACATTATACAAATTTGCATCAAATCGTTAGTATGTGCACATATAGGTGCTATAAAAAGCTTTTATAGTGTTCATGAATTTCATTCTTTTTAAAGGATAACTTTTTACTTCATATTTGTTGTAATTTTAGTCACTATCTGAAAACTCTTTTATTTGAAGAGGCGAGTTGGCTCTGTCGGTAAAGCATCTGCCTGTCAAACCAAAGATTGTGGGTTTGAATCCAATCCAGGCAGATGACTGAATTAGCCTGCCTCGTTTGTCCCTGGTTTCGAAGACACAGGCTGTGTTAAAGTGAAAAAACACTTTGCTCCTAGCACCGGAAGTTATTAAAGATAGAGGCCCTGTGTAAATGCGAGTCACCACCCACCGCATTATTCATAGAAGAGTAGGGGAAAACCCCGGTTTAGTGTTCCACCTGCACGCCCCCATCAGTTATATTGGGAAGAGGGATACAAGGATTACAGTGATTGAGTTTGTTTTCCACCTCCCAGGCACAGGTAATGCCAAATACTTAAAGATGAAGTTGAGGTCTGGTCATGTGATTGCATTGTGAAAGAAACGGTGTGGAATATATCAGAAAAGGTTGATCATCTGGAAGGTTCCAGGTTCTGGAATCATCAAAATGATAAGAAATTTGGCCAAAATCTTGGACTACACGAGCACATGGCAAAACAACCCCTACCCCCCTGATTTTTACGATGTTTCATGTTATATTTAGAATATGAAGGCATTTGAAGAGCCATGCTTTTCAAGGAACATGTTTAATTTGATGTTCTTATACCCTTGCATAATAACAATGATAACGCTCACAAACTATTTTCTTACCTCTTCCCAGAACACAACCTTCTCTTTAATAGAAATAATACCATGGGTAGCCCTTTAAATGATTATTACTGCCTGTAACACATTTTCACCTGTTTGCGTCAGTCTATTAAAAACAGCTACCTATTCTCATCAAAGGCCCTAGCTGAGTGAGCTTCATTAAAGATAAAGAAAACAAGATAAGATACCGGGCATATAGTGTCCTCTCCATCTACAGTATATCCGATCTACATTCTCTTGCTTCTGTTAATTCACAGGACGAAATTATCAGTTTTTTAAATGAATGAATAAACATAAAATATTCTTGTATATATGAAACAGAACTTGCTTTGATATTGGAAAGGATTGATGAATAACAGAATTGGCTAGATTGAAGGAGAGCAGTATAGAGAAGAAGAACTTTGTTTTATATAGCCTGTAAGTTTATTTAGTCATTTTTAAAAAGTTCTGTTAGAAACTTAACTAGTTTTAGACATACACTGTATTGAAAATGATGGGCCCTCAATTTTTTGTTTTCTTTTACATTTACATGTACATGTAGGTGGCAATGATTGAGAAAGATTTAGACAAACATAAGATGATGAATGAAAAATTGAAAATGTTGGGAATAGTTTGGAGCAGAAGTTTGTCTGGGTCTGAGAAGCAACTACTACTTCCGTTTGCAATCAAGAGATCTTGATAATGTCTGTCTGACCTTGGGAAAAAAGTACATGGTTCCCTACAGCTGGGACTGGACCATACCATTTGCATTAGGGCAAGGCCTTTTTCATTCATGGTATCAGATTACAACTTCATTTCCTTCCACTCTCACTATCTCTCTCTCTCTCTATCTCCCTCTCTCACTCTATCTATCTCTCTCTCTCACTCTATCTATCTCTCTCTCTCACTCTATCTCTATCTCACTCTCTCTCCTGAAAACATGTACCATAGCAGTTGCATGTGCTATATGATGAGGAAGATGTGACGGTTACTGTAGGTGATCTGCTGTAGTATTGTATTCTTCAATATCACTTATCAGCTACATTTACAGTTTACACTTTAAGCAAAAATCATTGATGCTTCTCAATTTCTGGTATTTTTTGTCGGAATTTGCTAGGCAATTACTGGCAAACACAATAAACTCCAATAGAAAGAAGAAAAAACATCTCTGGAATAAGTTTTTTTTAAATGCTGGTAGAAATTTCACAAGTTTTTGCAGTGTAAATGCTCGCTCTCTTAAAGATAAAGACCAGTTATGATCATGTGATTGCATTGTGAAAGAAACATGGAATCGATTAGAAAAAGGTTGATCATCTAGCAAATAAGTATTGGAATGTGTACTGCAATGTCCTGGAATCATCAAAATGATAAGAAATTTTGCCCAGTCTTCGTAAAGTTACAAGCACTGTACACAGAAAGATGTACATGGGACTACGCACACATGCGTATTATCTACATGTATTTGGTCCCAATAGATAAACTAATTTATCAAATATATCAATTAGTAGGCAGTTTCCCAGCAAATTTTGTATCATGTGTTAGTCAAAACATGTTCTTATACATGATTGGTATTACATGTAAGAACTTCCATTTCATTTTTTGAGAAGGGGGCATTTCCAAAACTGGTCTCTACCTTTAAAGGTAAAGACCAGTATTGGAAACGCCCCAATTTCAAAAAATGAAATGGAAGCTCTCATTTCCAATCATGTGAAATAATATATTTTGACTAATACGTGATGATAAGTTTTGCTGGGAAACAGCTTACTAATTCATATACAGTATTTGGTAAATTCGTTTCTCTCATGGTCTGTGAGAGATATAGGATAGTCCCATATACATATTTCTGTGTATAGTGCTTGTAACTTTATGAAGAATAGGCCAAATTTCTTATCATTTTGATGATTCCAGAACCTTGCAGATGCTAGATGCTAGATGATCAACATTTTCTGAT
>BEXV01001135.1:96068-108777 GCA_003118195.1 Hemicentrotus pulcherrimus | reverse complement strand
TTTTTTTTTTGTAAATATTTTTTATCCATGACTTTTACTTCTTCAATCCTTTTTCCTACATATTCTTCATTTCCAGCCTCTTGAATCACATACAAAGTTTCCCCTTATCATCGTCATTTGAGCTGTTTAATGTACAAGCACAAGTGAACATCTAAATAGCATTGCATCTTATAGTTTTGCTCTAGTAATAATCACTTTCCTTGCATATCTTACATGTAAATGTGAATAGTACAGCAACCTTTGTGGTATATACTCTAGCAGACTTAGTAAAGAAAGTTTGGCTTGCTCCCAGTAAATGAATTTGGATCTTGTAATAAAACACAAGTCAGAAAGAGTCTTGGAACCAGCAGAATTTGTACCTGCCATCTACTGCTTGTCGGGCAGTGTCTCTACCACCAGGCCATCACTGGTCCAAGGCACATTGACGATGTACTGGAAATAAATTCCTCGGCTCTCACTGTAGCAGTCAGCTCCAAGTTTGAGTAGGGAATTAGACAAAAGAGGCCTGTAGCTGGCGCTGTTTCAAAATATAGTCTTTACTACATACACTTTCAATTTCAATTCACTTCATTCATGTTTCCAACAAAACATTACAAATCAATTATAAGCACTTAAAACAAATGTTATGAAATTCATAAACTTATAAATTTCCTACTTTTAATCAAATATTGCTCGAACTAACACTCATTTGTTTTCTCACAATTCTGCTTTTATTAACACCAGTTAATTATCAGGGTGGACTTCCCCTTTAAAAAAACCAGGACTGTGTTCTCCTTCTTTAAGACTTTGCCTACTCTATCGAAAAACAAATTTTGGTAATGAATGTTTGTTAATGTCTACTCTTCAACTCTTGTGCATGTACATCTATGCAGTAGCCACAAGTTTGACATATTACATTTGAATTGATTTCTCTGATCCTTCTTGTTCATGATATTTGTTTGATGCCAAACAGGTAATAGATTGGATGTTGCTATCAAAAGTCCATACAATTGCTTGATCAAAGTCATTGTTGTCATAAAAAAACCCTGAAATATATATATTCTTGATTGTTGTGATGATGGTAGGGATTTTAAATATTCTGAATGCATGCATTCCTTCAGTGAATCTTACGATGGCTATCCACAATGTTATGAGTGAAGTGTTTTGCAATAGCGCCACCTTGTGACTGTAAATGTGCAATTCAGGTAGACAGGAGGGTATGGTACATATGTACATACACTGTAATATATCTTTTTTCATCTGTTTTGAAACAAGCAATTACATGTAGGAGATCATCTTATTCTTTGTTTGTTCCTTTTAATTTTCTCCTTTTAATTTTCTCCTTAGAACTGAAACATATTTCTTTTGGAGAAAAATCTATCCATACATGTATCTCAAATGTCTCTTAGTTTTACCATATAAACTGCCTACCAAAGTTATCTTTATTACTGACTTTCTTACCCAGTCAGCACAGCATCATGGCAGGGCTATTTCTCGTCTTAATTTTCATCCTGCTTCCAAATTTTATGTTGATTCAGATTCTGTTTCATGGCATTCTGTTGTGTACTTCTTTTTTTTCTTCTCTCTTTCAACCATTCACTTTCCAAAAATGAAACACCCCCACCACCATCATCAACATCAAAATCATCACCATCACACTCATCACCACCACAGTCACCATCTCAATTATGATCATCGTGACCATCAATCATGATCATCCACATCACCATCTCATCCATCACCACCACCATCATCATCATCATCATCACAACCACAATCATCATCAACACCACAATCATCATCACAATCATCACCACCACAGTCACCATCACAATCATGATCATCCATCACCACTACCATCATCACCCTCATCATCATCATCTTCTCCACCACAATCATCACCACCACCACAATCACCACAGTCACCATCACAATCATCATCACCACCAGAGTCATCATCATAATCATGATCACCGTGACCATGAATCATCATCATCATCTACATCATCATCGCATCCATCACCAATACCACCACCATCATCATCATCATCATCATTATCACCATCTTTATCATCACCACCACAATCATCACCACCACAGTCAACATCACAATCATGATCATTGCGACCATGAATCATGATCATCTTCATCACCATCTCATTCATCACCACTACCATCATCATCATCATCATCATCACCCTCATCATCATCATCTTCTCCACCACAATCATCACCACCACCACAATCACCACCACAATCATCATCACCACCACAGTCACCATCACAATCATGATCATCGTGACCACGAATCATCATCATTTACATCACCATCTCGTCCATAACCACTACCATCAACATCATCATCATCATCCTCTCCACCACAATCATCATTATCATCCCTATCATCATCACCACCAATATTATCCCCACCACCGCCACCACCATCGGCATCACCATCTCCTCAATCATCACCACCTCATGACAATCATCATCTTCATAATCATCATCTTAATCACCACAACCACCTCCACTACTTAAACATCATCATCATTACCACCACCACCACCACCACCAACACCACCACCACCACCACCACCACCACCACCACCACCATCATCATCATCATCACTATCAGCATCAGCAGAATAAAAATGATTGTTATAATTATTTGTATTGCCTCTATCATCATTATTATCGTCTTCATGATCACGTCATCCTGTCAAATCTTAGAACTTCATTGTTTCCTGCACGCATCTCTCAAAAACAATTTGCACACTCACATTGTACAGGGAAAGTGTAAACAAAGTATACAACAATTTGTTTGTTTGTTTTTCTCCCATTGATTTTAATTTCACCACCACTTGCATCAAGCTAATTGACAATACACCCGAAGCTTAAGCTTATTCCATCATCTTAGAAACGACAGCCTTCACCCACGAGTTACAACATTATATTTTACTGTTCATGACTGAATACAAGTAAAGTTATGAATACTCTTAAGAATATTGGACTGAGAAAATGGAAGATGAATTCAAAGCAGAAAAATCTAATTCAGAGACTAATGAATAGGATCGAACAAAAGAGAAAGAGAGGAAGAGGGAGAGGTAGAGAGGGAGACAGAGTTTAAAACTTAGGTGAAAGGATACAGTCTTGTGTCAAGGCAGTAAAGAAGGGCAGAATACATTGATGTATACCGCTCTTGAGGAGAAAAATGTTGACTTTGTACATTAATATTCAAGGCAGACTTTTTTTGTACAATGGATTAAATACACCTCAATATATACAAGTCATAAGATAAAATTACATAATTTGTATGTTTTAATGTACACAGTCACTATATATAGATATGCATATTTTGTTTACTTTCACCCCTAGCTGGCAGTAAAAAACATTTATAGAGACAAAGAATGCATGAAGATTTAAATTCAAACAGAAGTAAATACTTTTAATTCAAATAATCAAGGAATCCACGTCATGTGAACAATGCAGATTGAATACAATATAAATGGAAGTGTTCGTACGCCTGCAATTTTCGAGAAATTCTCACCACACTTTGCTGCTAAAATGAACACGAGAATGAATACATTTTTGTAAGAATACGTCAGTTTAACCAATTTCAAACATACATGTACATACTTTTCTTACTGTAATATCCCAAGAGTACTGATAAAATATTTCAAACATATTAATATATACTTCAAAAATAAACAGGAGCAGAAGAAAACATCCATCACCATTTTTATCTTTTACAAAATATTTCTTTTCAGAGTGGCCTGAATACACCCACAAGTGCTTTAGGTACGAACTGTAGCCTTTTGTATGTTCTTCCCCATTAAAACTGAATACAAATTGCATAAAATTGAGTTCCAGCCCTGCTTGAAATCTTGCATGTGGATCTTCCATTTAAGGTATGTTTTTGTACAAAAATAAGTTGCTCATTTCAGATGTATTTACAAAATAGAATAATAACAGTAATCCTTGCTGCAAATTGATAGAATACATTCACCTTTCCTTTATAATGCAGAAAAAGAAGACATTCATATTCCATAATGAGGATAATCATATACTAGTAGATTCAAAATACACAATTAATGTTTCCACTAATTTTTGTGACTTCTTGTTTTCTCATGCTGAAAGATCTTAATTGTCTTAATATCTTTTTTTGTTTTACTACCTTTTGAATAGACAAATATAATTTGACTAGTATGGCTGTTAGTCGAATTGGTCCAAGATATCAATGGAACTTTGCATAAGAATATTTTACATGATTTTTAAGCTTTCCTTTTATTTTTTATTAAATTTTTATTGTAAAAGTTCAAAATGTGTTTTTGCCCTAATTTCATGCATCTGTTCATTCTTATATTTCAGTATGTTTGCTGTAATAACAAGGTGCAGATCTGTTAATGCATAGAATATTTGTGCTTTAATTTGTAATGTTCTCTCTTGTTGATTGTGGTATGTTTTAGAGGTCATTACTGAGATGCAATTAATTTTGAACAACTTGTAACACATGATTTTGAGGAAACAAGCGTTGCTTCAAAGCCTTACTTTCAATTCTTTCCCTGCTTTTTCAATATTAAAGCAGTCTGAGGGTTTAAAAATCAAAGTCACTGGTTAATCAGTTCCAAAAGTGGTCTTCTTTCAAAACTGAGCAAGTCATTAAATTGTTCTTCGATACCTTTCCAATATGTCTTGAGTCACGGGTTGTACGTTTACTTGTCCCCAGAGTTTATTTTAGCTGACCCAGTCCTAACTTTGCGAGCCATCAGGCTGTTTTAAGGTGGTCTCAGGCTGCCCTTTTGAAGCAGCTGCAGAGTTGTTCTTTCATATGGTCTCAGGTTGGAGGATGTGGCGCTTCTTGGCGACGATCTTGTAGGGTTTGGGAATCAGGGATACGGCAGCCTCTCCCTGGAGATCGGCCTCCACGTCCTGGGGCATCTCGAAGGAGAACTCCTGCAGGAGACGGCCTAGCATGAGGAAGAGTTCGGCCTTGGCCACCTGGGCCCCTAAGCAACGCCTCTTACCCACAGAGAAAGGCATGAAGTGTGGCAGCTGGGAAGGTTCCTTCAGGTTGCCTTGGTCGTTGAGGAAGCGCTCTGGAAGGAACTCTTCAGGCTGGTCCCATGCGTCCTCGTTGTGGTGTACTGACCAGAAGTTTGCCATCACAGATGTTCCTGTAAGAGGGAACCAATAATTTGGAGGTTTTAGTCTCGAGGAAGTACTGTAACACTTGTTCCACACTATCAGTCTTTGTTCTATCCTCCTTGTTCTATCCTCCTTTTCTGGTATTCAAGTTCTCTTGAAAGAATTTTGCACAGATTCTTTTATTTCATAAAAATTCATATTTACTTTATTCCATGTAAATCAATTTTTTATTAAAAGAAAAGTACATTTATGAGCTTTATTTGTTGGCCTTTCTTGAGTTAACATGCACATTTTACCGTATATTATTTTTGTTAATCACCAAGATTGAATTGATGAAAAAACAAGACTCCTACCTTTTGGGATGAAATATCCGTTGATCTCAGTGTCTCTTGCTGCTGCGTGTGGCACACCCAGAATGGTGAGCGAGCTGTACCTCAACACTTCATTAATGACTGCCTCTGTACAGGGGAAATAAAAACAAGAAAGAAATAAATAAAGTTACAGTCAAAGCTAAACGGTAATAGTGACCCGATAAGAAACATTAGCATGGGATGCAAGGACTTGGATAATTGAAGTTTGCAGTTTCTCCCCTAGAGAGTCAAAGTTGGATAGGTTTGGCAACGAGTGAAAGGATGTTTGACAACAGGTGAAAGGATATGTAGTCATAACGCACTATGTATGATGTTGAAGAGCGCCACCTTGTGTCAGAGAGCCGCTTGGTCACCCAACAGAGTTCAGTGACTTCTGCTATTGTATCGAGCACAGTTGCAGGAACTGATCACAGAAAACAAGATGAGATCGATCATCGTGCTTCAGATTGTGATCACCAATGCAATCCATATCACTTGCTTAGCTGACGCTAGGGCAAGGAGGATTTTTTTTGTCTGTCTCCTCTCTGTCTGTAAAAGCAAGACAAATATACCATACCCTTGATTCTGTATCTATCATTATGCAGTTCAATCAAGAAAGGGCTACTCTATGTTGTGTACACCACCCCCTCCCCCATACTATATTTGTTTTTACAAAATACTGGAGATTGATGAAGGAACCAAAGTAAAATGCTACATTTCTCCTACTCTCATTAAACCATTCATTTTGGGTTTTTTGACGTTTTCCCCTTGAACTACCGCACTTCCTGTTTATTAAAGTCAAGGAGAGGGGTTGAGCTCGAATCTGTTCCCTCTTCTACTCCTTCTGCATTTGTTTTTAGCTGGGTAGAGAGAGCGGCACCAGAGTGGTGGGTGCAGATCTTTGACTCAGCTTATGACAGTTTGGAATACATCATTTGGGGGTATTTATAGCATCAACGTCTTGTATATGTGACCTTTACAGTGTGAATATTTCTGTATATCCTGTATATTAAATTCTTTTTATCATTTGTTAGAGGTAAAGTCTGTTAAACAAAAATTGAAATTCTGATGATTATCACTTAGATAGCTGTGTGAATATTTTCCCTTTGTAATTTTCCTGAATATTAGTGAGAAGCAATATACATTGTATGCTTCATTTTGTTAAAAGGCCTATTGGGAGAAGGGGGGGGGGGTTGATGGGTTTTTACTTGTAGCTTGTTATTCGATTCTTTGTTATGAAATGAGAGGAGAGGGATGGATGGGACCTACTGATTGTCTTCCATCCTGTAGTAAAACAGTGGAAATCAAAGCAATTTCAAGCCCCGTCCCAAAATGCTTGTTGACATCCTGAAAGTTCTCCAAACATTGAGATCTGGGCTAGTCTAGGCGGAGTAGTTCTTCGGGGAACTGATTGCTTGTAGAGAGGTCATCCCCGATTCAAGCCAGTATTAGGGAGAGGAGACAGGAAGAACTGCAAGAATTAGGTCTCCAAATCCTACAGATTTACCACCAAAAAAAGGGGGCCAAAAACGCTCTCCTCCAGATTCCCACAGAGTGTCGAAATCAATACTTTTCGAGCGCATTAGTCTTTACTCGTTGCTATCTACGGAAAGTGATATCATCTGTATTATGACAGTGGTAATTTTTTTGTGACACTTCCGTCAACCCATCAGTGTTGGTATTATGTAGCAATCATACTTTACAGTTTCATATGCCATTATATGCCTTTAAAACATACAGAAGTAAATTATTTAATAACAATTACTACTCAAAGAAAGAAGTAATCAACAAAGAATATATTGCTGAATATAGCGGAAACAAGTGCAACCTGCCATCATCCACTTTGTCATTTGTTCTTAGTCTCAAACGCCTGATTTACCTTACTGAAAAAGTGAAAATCTGAATAATTTGGCTTTTGCGAGTTCATCGGAAAAAGACATTTTCTTTTTCTTCTGAATCCTGGTTTCCCGATATCCGTATTTTTTTTTTAAAAGATGAAATTCAATCGTGTTTTTGGTAATGACAGGAATATTTAGTCTACTTGTCTCAAAAGAGATGCAAGTGGGGGAGTATTTCAATTTCCAACAGCTTTCTCATACTGTCAGGCACATCATTCATCTTTCACTGGCAATATTTCTAAAATTGTTGACAGCCAGCAGAATGGTTGTATCACATATACTTGTAAATATAATCACATGCATTGCCCCTCTGGCTCACAGCGGAGGGAGGGTGAATGTTCAGGTTAAACTTACGGAGGTATGGAAGCTGAGATTTGTGTTCGAGTGAGAGACGTTTCGATTGTCCGATGATTCTCTCCAGTTCCTCTTGGGCCTTGGCTTGTTTCTTTGGGAACACCGCCATGTAGAGGAGGCTCCATTGAAGTGTATTTGTCACTGTGTCAGACCCTGTGAATGGAGAAGAAAAAATATTTTTACCCGACTGCTCAGAAAGCATGCGTGTGCTTGTTAGTAATTAACCAGGGGACCGACGGCTGTTTAAGTCCTCTCTGAGGGACTTGGTATATGAGGATAAATGCCTTACCAAAGGGCACTACTGTAGCATTGACTTGGTTTCGAACCCGGGACCTTCCAGTTACAAGACCACTGCTCTATAACCGATCCATCATGCCTCCATATTTATAAGTGTTTCAATCAATTCATTTCAATTTGGACATAAAACACACTTGAATACATGTATATTTATACAAAAAAGAGGCAACCTTCATTTAGAGACAGAACAGTATTATACTTTCTTGTGTATTACTATAGATTATGTACAGGAATATTTAATTTTTCTTCCCCATTGCTCTCCACTTTCTCTGATGTGTATATTTTAAAATAAAAGAACATTGATCAAAGACAAATGAATTAAAAAGAATTGAGATATGAACTGCCAGTTTTCAATTATAAATCTAGGTCAAAGTTGTTCTTGCTTTTTTATATTTTTTATAATGCCTATTGTTTCCCATTCCACTTTTCACTATTTTCACAGATAATCCATAAGGAAATAATTTACTGATCTACAAAAATTAGTCATATACATGTACAGTGTACATGTAAGTACATTTTTGGGATCGTACCTGTATTTATTCAATCTGTTGTACATGTATATGCCTTATTATTATTTCATATAATGCAAATATCGCCCTGCTCAAAACTCTTCATGGATGGAACTAGACTCGATGTCGATCAGCAAGGATTCCATTTTTTCCCCTTCATTTTGCCACGTAGATGATAAAAGATTGGCAAGTGAGGGAATTTGGTGAGTTTTTTGGGCACGAGGTCAGATTGAAAGCGAACACGTGTGTATGTGTGTACCTGGATTAGACCAGACGGAAGTATTTAAAAAGGAATTCGTGAGCTTACAGGTGTGCTGGCTTTCACCAAACTCTCCCGTGAATATTTGCAGATAAACTTAGACCTCAAAACTCGCCATTATATTCCGGCTTTATGGCTACCTTCGCAAAGTTTGCCAACTTGCAAGGACGACTGACCTTGCAGGATCACACACACACACAAATTGAAAGAGGAGAAAATGTTGTTGATTCGGGCTACCTTTACAGTATGCTTCCCCGACCGCGGGGGAAAAAAGTTGCGGAGAAAAAGCAGTAAAGGCTGACGCAGACTAACTTTGTGTTTTGATATTGTTTGTAAACGCTTTCCGCTATTCACAATTTGCCGACAAATACATGTATTGTGTGAAGCGGGTGTGTAACGTTTCCGCCGGGGAACAAGTCCGCTGATGTTGACTTAACCTGGAAAGCATTTGATTCGTGAAATTCTAGAAACGGTGTGTTTGCTCTATTAAATAAATGTAGTTCATATCCCAAGCGAGGACTCTATAGGATTAAAGGATGATGATGATTGTAATGTATCATTCATCTATCTTCTCGCTTTCTAACAGTAGTGGTAATGGCATACAGAATGCTTCACACATCACTGAATTGTGCCATGCATCACAGTGCAGTTACATTGGCTACATGAACATCTTCCTTTAAAGTGTCAAATGATTCCTTTACACTTACAAAAAATGACTTATCTTTTAATCATTTGTTCCTTATGATTAAGATTTAGTTCTCCATTTTTCATGTTTAGATACTCATCTTGTGCCTTCAACAACAACATCAAAATCTTTATTTTCACTCCCATAACTCAAAATGAGGTTACTCAAAAAACCAGAAGTGAACAAAAGTATGTTTTAGTAATAGAATGTTTCAATACAGAAATGAATGTTATTCATTCCAATTCTCTCTCTCTCTCTCTCTTGTTCTCTCTCTTTCATTCTCTGACTGTATTGTAATAAAGTAGGACATTCTTTGATAGGGTAGTTCCTCTTGTTTGCCCTCCCTCAGTTCAGTTCACTATGAGTCAAGGTACCGGTGTCCCTGAGAAAAAAACTGCATTATTCGGTGACCGAAATGTTAACGCTTAATTGTGCCATGTAAACATTGAGTTACTAGGCTTGCCATGTGGACGGGGCCCATGCAGCTCCCAGTTATCATGACATTTGTTGTGATGACGACGACCGTTAAACTCTTTGTGTATGCTCCATAATATCTGTGTTATTGGATCACTTTTGGTGAAGTTACTTAGGTAGCACAGTCACTGCTTTGTGGTTTGGGACAGCAGGCGTGTAAACGGTGTAAGTTTGGTCATTGTTGTCCATATGTCTGTCTGTTTTCGTACTAAGATATCATTTATTTGTGGTTTATTTTGGATTCATTCCAATATAAACATTCCACATCATATGTCTTGATTTGTTGTCATATAGTATTTCTCATCTAAACATTGTTGTATTGTGTTCAGAGTGAATTCAAATACACTGTCTGTACACTTGTAGAATTTCCTCATAAACTTTATAGAATATTTTTACACCTACAGAATTTACAAATATTCTTTCAATTCTTGTTGTCAGGCTTGGTTGTATTACTGATGAAAAATGAGATTTCTATGACTTGTATTACAAATAATCAAAAGAAGAGTTGATTTATGAGGTACTTACCAGCGAAAAAGATAAGCCACATGTTGATGATAATGTGCTCAGGTGTGAGAAGAGCAACGGCCTGCTTGTTATTTTCTGCGACTGCTTCCGTCGTCTCCGCGAGAAGTCCATCCAGCATGTCCCTAACCCTTCCTGCTTTGTATGTAACAACATGCTCCACGTACTTCTTCATGAGAATTCTATCCCTCTGGTTCTTAGCCTTGAAGAGGCTCGCGAACCATTTGTTTGGAAAGTGCCTCAACCATGGCATAGCGTTTACAGGATGCATCGGCGAAAGCAGCTTGGAGATCTCCGCTGAAAAGTCAAGAATCTCCCTCATTTCGGGATGGTCGTGCTCGTAGCGCTCACCAAAGACAAAGTTACAGAGAATATTGAGTGAGGCTATGTGTAGATCGCACTGAGGATCGAAGGGCTTCTCGTTCTGGGCCTCGAAATGGTTCACGAGATTGTTCGCTTCCTGGAGAATCTTTTCTCCCATGTCCGTGTTGTTCACGACGCGCATGGCCTGGCGGCATATCTTCATGTGCATCTGCCTTTGGATTTCGTCTTTACACGTGAGGAAGCCCTTGCCGCCCGCCAACACGTCCATGCAAAAGAGATCCGGTCTGTGCGAGATATCGACGCCTCTGTATGCTGACTTGATCAGTTCTGCGTTATTGAGGACCACTACGCGCTCTGAACCGAGCTTGATGCTGAAGATATCCCCGTAGGTCTTTGCCAGCTCGATAAGGGAAAGATGTGGTGACTTTGGATTTATGCTCAGGACATCACCGATGAAAGGTATCGACGTTGGTCCGGGCGGTAGTTTGCGAACTTTATAGTCGTAATGTTCTTTAAGGTAATAGACTGCACACAAGGCAGTGCCCACAGCCGACGCAATCACAATCATGATGAAGCTTTTGCTGGACTCTCAAATTTGGAGAAAAGGTAGAAATTGGAGGCCTTCCACTTCTGTTGGCTTCTTCAATGCAATAGTTAAATCTGTACAAGAAAAGAAAGCGAAATACAAGATTGTGTTTAAAGAAAAATGAATAGAAGTAAAATAAAAAACATGAACAATTTGTATTGATGTAGAAAACATTTGTTAAATAATGTTTCAAGATCATGATGAAGTTCATGAAGTAAACACATTTTTAAAGCAATATCAACAATGAAACAAAGGAAACATTATTGAAATATACTGTACCTGACTAAAAAATTAATGATATCTGCACACAGATCCACAAAAGAATGATAAAACAAACACTAAAAAGTTCTGCTTGATATCCAAAATGTTTGCTCAAGTACACACGCTAATAGAAAAAGAGGAACATCCTGTAAGTTTGCATTGACATGGCTCGATCATCACATCTCTGAAACGCTTGGATTTAAATCAGTAGAGAGCGGGAGAAAACAAAGTTGTGAGTTACTCCAACGACAGCCAAAGCAGGACTGAGCCAAAATAGGTCACTCCTGGTGCACTATATGAGCACGGACGATCACATGTGTAGTATGACGGTCCACGATAGTAGTATATACAGTGTATATGTGTACTTCTATGTTGGTAGACCGGGAGAGAGGGATAGAGAAAGAGGTAAAGAGAGAGCCGCTTTGGCCTGGGTTTGGGGTGAGTAAGGGAGTGAGGGAACGTGCGTCAATGATGGGGGCTTGCTTGTGTCTCTGTTTTATGACCGAGGAGGTGATAGTGGGCTGGGAATCGCGGCTCACTAGCCGAGCAAGCTGAGCGAGCGGCCCCGTGAAAGAGACTTTGAGAAGCGATGGAGAAGATCGAAGAGCGGGGAACAAGTGTTGTCAGGGGGTGTGTAATACCTTGCTGATCCTACCCGGAGCCCTTGGGGCGTTAGCTTGTCACGTTACCTAGCCCTAAGCCACAGCCAGGTACAGAGGGGAGAATTTATGTCTTCATCCTCTCTGCCGCATTTTTTCCCTCCCTTCTTCTTCTCTCTTTCTTTTTTGGCAAAGGGGGAGGAAGGATCAGAAAAGGGTAAAGGCTTGAGGTTGGTTTGGGGGGAGAAAGAAAAGAAAAGTGAGCATGCCGGGAGTGTTGAGATGGGAAGGCATGCATGCATGTATGCATGCTGACAAAAAAGAAATGACCTTCCTCGTTTAAGTCCCAGCGGAATCCGTCTCTATCGTCACCCATAATACTCTCTTGAGCCTTACCATCATAGTACAACAATCCACCATTTTCTTCTCACCTTATGCCTAGATCTCTGCCCCCCCCCCCCCCCCCC
>BEXV01001135.1:84504-96053 GCA_003118195.1 Hemicentrotus pulcherrimus | reverse complement strand
CCCCCCCCCCCCCCTCTCCTATCCATTCCTTCATCCCTGTACCCATAGAAGTATGTCCAACAGGGAGAGAATGAATTATTACTTTTTCTTGCACAAATTGCAGTCAAGAGATGAGAAAGATACATAATGTTATGAAAAAATAGGAAAAATTAATTGTCTAACTCTACAATCAAGACATATCCCCTATCTTGGTTAGTCAAATTTCATTGTTATTTTTTAGAACTTATGACTTATGTGACAGCTAGCATACAGCTTTAAAAGGTGATTGAAATTTTGATGAAAGCAGAAGAAATTTATCTCAATGATCGTCTCTCTGTCTATAATACTGTTGATTTGTCTTGCTTCTTAATAACAAGTTAAGCTTTATAAATTCAATTACTCCTCAAGTTAGTTAATATACTTCATCATTGATTATTTAAATTGCATATGTAGCTTCTTGTTTCTTGATAGAGCTGCTTTAATGGTGGTAAAGTATAAGCTCATAAATATCACAGTGTACATTCAGCAAAAGGCCAGAACTCTTTAAATAGTTATGTTTTATGAAATTATTAAGTTGTGCAGAGTTTAAAGTTTAGCCATTGCTTAATCAAATTCAAGATATACATTGTACATGTACAATTATACGTTGTGAATATATTAACACTAACAAAATATTTAAAACTTTGATACACAATCTCGTTCAAGATATATAATGGGAGAAAAGTGAAATTTATTTAAGAGTAATACCTTAAGACTATGATGCTCTATTCAAATACATTTTTAAAAGTTCATATTGAAATATAATTCTCTCAAAAGTAAATTAAAATAACAAAATTAAAAACTGCAGCTTGGGTATAAGCTTATGACATAGGAAATTTTCTTCAATGCACTTACAGTACAAGGGTAAAGCAGAGGGTATGGAAAGTACTTTATAATTTTGTTTAGATTTAAGATGATTTTTCGTAGATAGGATTTAATTTTGGATGCCATGCCAATACTAGATTAGATTTAAAGCCTGCTTGATGTAATACATAATCCTTTGAAGGAAATATAGCCGTGTTGTCATATTACTTGAATATTGCAGTAATTAATCTTTTCCGTACTGTCCTATGAAAACAGCTTAATATTTAATACAGAAACTTACTTTAAAATAGGAATTACATAGCATGTTTGAAGTATTGCAATTATACATTTAACAGAGGTGGAAGTGCATTATTTCATACATGTTTCGGCCAACTAAATGTTTAAATTTTATTCAAAACATTAGAAGTAAATCTGTAGAAATATCTTAAATTAGACTGTGATTTATATCTTTTGACATCTAATTGGGAAATAATCATTGAAAAATACGAAGTGTACACTTGTGATTTGACATTTATTTACTAAAATGTGATTGATTAGTATACAGGAAAACATTTCAATGTGTTTATGATAAACATAATGAAAATACAGAAATTGATTTGACGGTGAATAAGAATATGTACGTGTAATATAGATATGAATAGCATGTTGCAATAAATTACCAGCAATGCGATAAATGTACGTCGTTAAATTTTATGAGTCTTTATACAAGAGCATTTATGACAAACCTAATACATCAAAAGCAAAAAAGTTGAGCACAGTTGATGAGAAGGCTGATTATTCTGTCTTGCGAGTATAGATGTAAATTGTATCAGCCCAGACGTAAACAAAATTTGCAATTTTCGGAACGCTTACGTTTGAAAATATTATACGTAGATATACGTGCGTACTAGAAAACGTGAAATCTGAGCATACTCACTTGTTGCCACGCCAAATCCGAGCGAAGATTGCAGAAGATTCCTAAACATTAACCGCTAAATACCGGTATGTGACAGATAGTTATACGAGTCGAAAAAATTGTAAGTTACTAATGTGCAATCGAAGATGTTCTTCCCTTTCGGGTAATTAAAATCAGCGGGACAAAAAGATATCCTCGCAAATTATAATCAAAGCTGTTGATGGCAGCATATTTATAGCCGTACTCAACATTGGAAAAGAGGTCAACTAAATACTGAAAGAAATCATGTTATGTGTCAAGCCTGCCAATCAGGAGACTGCAGCCAATCACAGACAGCCGTCTTCCTATTGGTCAGTCGAGCCATGACATCACACACCCACACAGAGTGGTGCTCGCTCGTTTGCATACGTTTTTGTGTGTATTGTTAGGTATTTGTAGTTTTTTTTTCTCTGCCTAGGTCGCACTTAGCTACCGTGTTCATAGTCATCGTGCAGTAATTACACTTGGGGTTTACGTTGTTTTGGCCCTAGTCTACCGCAAGCAGACCCTGTTGGAGTTGGATTACTTTGGGAGTTGTTTGTCGAGTGGGACCTGGATAAAAATGATATGAAGTGTTGGTATCAAAAGGTATGCTTTATTATTGGATTTGCAGGCATGAACACAGCCTTTTTCAATTGTAATTTTTTTAATGGTTTCATTTTACTGAGATACTAGAAAGACTTATCTTTCCTCCCAATTTGCAGTACTCTGTATCTTTACGCAGACTATGACACTGGTATGATTGTCCATTGTAGAACAAATTAAAAGATGTAATTCCAGCAATTATGTTTGTTTAAGTGAAGAGATTTGTTTAAGCTTAATTGAATGAGTTCTATGTTGGTTTATTGGATATGTTTCAGTGAGCAAACTTGCCTTCCTATGCGGACCAATCAGTCCCCCCTTGCATACCAGATAAAGACCCCTCAAAACCAAACCAAACGGTGCTAATCAACAAGAAAAACATTAAAAAGTATGAATTAGTTCATACATGTACATACCTCTAAATCAAACAAGACCTTTTTTTATGCTGTATTTGACTACGCACTTTACTTCTCTCTCTCTCTCCCTTTATTTGTTGGTTATCAGTCATTCCATGGCTGTACACTTTGGGCAAATATTTGGCCAGGGAATGATTATCTCATTGACTTTGCGATTACAAGCCTAATTCCGTATCTAGGAGATACATAAAAATCTGGAGCAATGGCTTGATTTATGCGTTCGACTTTTTTCATTGAATTAGCCCCTTTCCCCTACATTTGCATGCCCTTGATTTGAGTGTACCACGCAGCCTTATCGGTCAAAAAACGTTTCAAGCTTTTTATGATCAAACACGATTCAAACTCTTCCCCCCCCNCCCCTCTTTACCTCTCTTTGATAGTATCTAGTTCAAATGTCTGCTGGCTTGATCAGGTCTATTAAGCAATCGATGACAGGGTACAAAAAAAACTGTTGACTTTTTGAAGAATAATATGACCTAATTTTGAATGAATGTTGGTGCACGTTTGTAAATGTGTGTACCTCTTGACCGAGTTTCCTCTGATTAAATCTTTCAGTCCCAGATGCTGTGTTGTGTTCTAATTTTAATAATGGAAGCACCATTCAGATTTCTTGATATGTTTCACCATAAACCATGCTAAAGAACGATTTTCCAGAACGTGTCCAAAGGTTTTGTCATTTTTGGTTTGATTTGTCTCTTGAATTAAAGTTGTAATACAACTTGATTGTACTTGTATCGGTTCACAGGAAATCCAGATTCAGATTGACATTTCTTGCTATGTCGAAAGCTTTAAACTTTTAATACCCGTAAGCTTTGTATAGGTTTGCACTTGTGTACACCATCTGCCAATCTACTTCGTAGCAATAATAGGTCCTTAACCTAAATTTTAACATATTTGCAGAGAGCAAAAAGGGCATTGACATGTTTCCTTTCCCAGTAAAGGGAGGTATCTCACTGAGCGGCGATTGCTTGCGAACGTAGCGAATTTGGGTTTCCGCCAGGGTTCGTAAACGGTCGCAAACAGTTTTCATTGTCGCCAGGAGTTTTTCTTTGCGAATTTATTTTTCTACAAACATTTGCAAGTGTTTTAAATACAAAACAGTCATTAGTGTTTGTAAAACAGTCGTAAGCCTTTGCAAACGGTTGTAAGACGGTGTCGCTGAAGTTTTTTTTTATTCGCCAATGCTAGCGACCCCGTTACCATATGGTTCCTATATAAATCGACCTATTGAGTACCAGGAGTTTGCAAAAAAGTCCCAAACATTCACAAATAGTGGCAAAGTATTGGCAAATAGTTGTTAATCTTTGCAAAAACTGTTGCTAGCATTTGCCTACAGTCGCTAATTGTCGCCAACTGCCTTTCGCAAACATTTGCTCAAATTAATTGTTGCTAAACATTGCTAACAGTCGTTATTTGTTGCAGAGGTGAGCCCAGATTTTTGCCAACATTCGTCGGAAAAGTTGGCAAATCCTAAGTCGCAACGTTTGTAAGCAAATTGCCGCTCATTGAGATGCACCCTTTGGCATGCAGTTAAAGATAAAGGTGAGTTCTGGTTAAACAAAAGAAAATTAATTCTCACAGAATTAAACTAAAATTACACTGAATGTTCAAGATTACAAATAAATGTCATTTGCCAAACAATTTTGTCAGAAAATGTGAACTGGCTAAGTAAAGAGCATACAAAGATTAGGAAATCAAGGTTAGTAGCCCCCGACACCATCTTTCTGTGTACAGTGCTTGTTACTTTACCAAGACTGGGCCAAATTTATTATGATTTTGATCACTCCAGAACCTTGCAGTACACACCAATACTGACATGCTACTTTTTTACTGATTTTTTTTACTGATACTCAACTTTTTCTGATCCATTCCACACCTTTTCTTTCACAATGCAATCGGATGACCAGAACTTCTATTTCTTAGCAGATCATTATATTGAAGTTTGCATCATTGCATTGCATTAAAATTGTCTTTTTGATTTCATGTTTACTCTTGTTACTATGCAATTGCAGATTATCCAATATTTATCTATTCTAGAAGCAATATCGTCCTTGTTTTCACGAAGTGATGGTAGTGAGGAAAATTGTAACGCAAAGTGAATGCAATTTTTTTTCACTACCGTCACTTCGTGAAAACGGCGACGATATGTCCATCTTTTCTTTGTTTGCCTTTTCTCTCACTTTTGAATGTTAGATTGGGAAAAGGGCAGGTACATGTACAGTATACTGCTTATATTTCAAACCTTTGTTTCTCAGAAATTGTTAATTTCTTTGAATGCGGTATAATCGTTCTTTTACGATCTTATCTAGATCAACTAGTTGTTTTTTGTTTGCAAAACCAATTGATTGTGAATGTGACCTGGGAGTTTCTTGTCGAGTAGGTGTGAAGGAGATTTGAGAAAGTTTTTCAGAGGAGCTGATCTAGTTTAGGGGACAATGGAAACCGTGTTATGTATGTAGTTGGTGTGCTGTACAGTTCAAGTTCAAACAATGATGTCATCTGGTTTGTTAGACTTTATGAATGGAGCCAGGCTCTCAAGTGTGCTCTCACTCAATCCTTGTATCTCTCCCTCTGTTTCTTCCCTATTTCTCCTTCTGTCTCTCACCTATTCCTCTTTCTCCCTGATCCCCTGTATGTCTTTCCCATTGTCTCCCCCTATGTCTCCACCAATACTTCCTATTTTCTTCCTTCTAATATCTTTCCATCTCTTTGTTTCTTCATGGACAATATGTCCCTGGTTTCTTCCTCTATCATTCCTCTATATATAATCACTCACGTTTATCAGAGGAAGTTAAATATCTTGAGCTTTGCTTAATATTTTTAGGGTTATGGAACTGACTTGTCAATTCATAATTTGCCACAATTTTTATAAAATTATAGGATAGGGAGGGTTACTCTACAAAATTCTAAAGGCTTTTTCTTCCTCTCCTATACAGTCATAATTTTATTCTCCCCCCATTTTTTGTTTCTTGCTATATTTATTTGCTTAAACTCTTGGTTTTGGACATTTAGCCACACCTAATAATAATGCTGTGACTGCCACACGTTTTTTGTGTCGCGTTGTGTGTACAGATTGCCAAAGTCATGCAATGTAAACTGATTTCTGCCTAGTTACTGCATGCCCTGTTATGATGAAATGTGGTGACTCCATGGGATTATCCACATAGCAGTGTGAAGGTCAGGATGATGTAGTAATGGCTTTGAAATAGGAGAGAGAAAGATAAAGAGAGAGAGAGAGAGAGAGAGAGGGGGAGGAGAGCATAAAGAGGGAGGGGGAGAGACGGACAGGGAGAGAGACAGAGAAAGAGAGGGGGAGAGAATTAAAGGGGGAGAGGAGGGGGGGGGCGGAGGCAAGAATGGAAATATATGGGAACAGAGTTATCTAGACAGTTCCAAAATAGCTCCAATAACTGAGAAAGTCGACTGGTAACATTACCGAGATGAAATCTCAATTTTTTTACTATGGTAAACGTTCACACAATTTTTTTTTTTTTTGCGTAGGGGTCATGATATGATCTACTTCAGCTGTGAACTCTCTTGGACCCTACCTGTACACCAGGCTAGCTAGTCCACTGCCTAGACCCTTTTGAATGCATCATAGTAGCATGCGCGTTTGCTCACTTACTAGCTATATGTACAAAAGAATTACGCACACATACACACCTCGGATAGGTGAATTTGTACCGTTTAGATATACGGTGATCGTATGTGTTTCTTAATGATGAATTAAGCATAATACGTTTCACAGTTCCGTAGCTTACAACTCGTAGCTTAGTGAAAAGCATAGGACCCTTTTTGCACACAGTTGCTATTTATTCACACATTATATTTTTTTTGAACTGCCGTGTTGTACTGCTTTGTGTCTGAACGAGCCTCTGGAAATTACCAGAATCTGATGTAAATCCAGGCTGGAAACGCAGACTACATTCCTCTGCTAAATCCTTGATCTTGAAATCAAACTAACTATGGATTTTAATTTCTCAAGGTGAAGGGAACAGTTAATCCTGTCAAGGAAAATCAATTTCTAGATTCCATTCATCAGAGCTTAAGAATGCCAGCCATCCGTATCCATTCCATTTTCCATACCTAATTTATTCTAAGAAAGGCCGATGTGATTGTCTCCCAGTTTAGACTATCAGAATTCATTGTATTGTGATTCGAGAATCATAAAGCTATACATTAACGACTTAACTTTTTCTAGTCCTAACATGGTTTAAAACTAGTTTCTCAATAACTACAAGTGTTTCGTAAATTTGTGTTGATATTCTAGTGCGAATGCCCCTTTCGCTCTATGATGACCCCTTTTACAACATTTCTTTTGTACACAAGTTTGTATAAAGTTTGTCCTGTCTGAACAGGCTTCGATATTCACCATTTGCCATGCCAAATGGGAGAGAACAAATTTGAAGGTATACCACAATGAGCATCAATCAAAACATTATTGTTTTGCCTTTGTTCTCCCAATCATGAATGAGATTACGCTTGTCATATACAGATTTGATTTATGTTGCATTGAACTTAGGCCTCAATTTGAAATATTGCTTTATAGGATTGATAACAAAATGCTGGAGGCTGTTATACACATAGTGAAGAAGAATAAAAAAAAAAAGGAAAATTGAATAAAGTTGTGAACTAATGGTTAACATAAAGTCTTTGAATCTTGTGCATGAAGTGATTTCTATACACTCTTATGTATATTGCTATGTCAGGAAAGCTGAATGGTTTCTTAATTAAGTATCCACTCATTTGTTGTGATTCAACAATGCATGAATTATGAATAATAAGTTTTACATGTACATCAAATGAAAGAAGAGTAGCATAGATTTTCATACATGTACATGTACATCTTATCCAGGAACTTACTCAGTATGATTTCTGCCATGAAATCTTGTTTCCCTTTTTCTGGGACACACTGTATAGTAGAGCTAGTGTTTGAATAAGTAGATGTAAGTAGGTGTAAGTTAGATTTAAAAAAACTTTAGAAAATACTTCAGTATACCCAACGATCTGTAAATAAATGATAATTTTTTTTAATTTTTAGAAGTAGGTTACAAAAACCCAATATAAACAGAATTGTAAACAGACCTCAGGAAAAATTGATGAATTTTTTGTTTGTATAACACTTCAATAATCAGTGTTCAGCATGGAATTTACAGAAACTCTTTAAACCATGATGTAATTTTCTTTCCCCTTTTTTGGCAGCTTGCTTTAAGATTGATTGATTTATGTGGATTTATGACAATCAAGGTTGATTAGGCACTGGACTCACATAAACAAACCTTCACAATGGCTGAATAATATTCATTGCCCATTTGATTGTCGGCCTTTGTCCTAACCCCTCTCTCTCACGCACACCCTGCCTGAAGCAGCCCAGCGGGTAGCTCCATCGCAACAGGGTTTGCTGGAGGTTGATGAGGTTACTCGTATTCCCATTTTATCGCTCATGGAATATAACCAATTTGCACGATGAAGTACTGTCTTCAGTGGAAGATTATCCTTCTGTCAAAATTATGTCAGTGTTTGCCGTATATCTTAGAGAAAATTCAGGGGATGAATTACCGGCAGCTTTAAAAAAAAAGAGGAATCTATTCAATTCTTAGAAGCATTCAAAATATGCACTAAAGTTATCCGGATGAAAAAGCTGTCGTAGGCTACGTATATATTTGATATATATATTTTACTTATTACAAGTGGAAAACATGAAACTTCTTATCAGCCAGAAGTTGAAGAATAAATACTAGGCTTCTCATTGATGTTAGGGGGATCTTCTGCCAACAACAAATTTGATCAGGAAACTTTGGCAAATTGTTTTGTCAGAACTTTTTGTATGGCTGTTGCTTGAGAGGATGTGCTCTGTTTGCAATGTTCTACGTGATTTCCTATTGGAAGGAAGTTATCCAGGAGAAATAGGTTATTATCAAATGCTACTGCATGAATTCAGGCACTTTTTTGATTTGTAAATATGAAGTAGAATGGGCTCATGAACAATTCTAGAAGCATAAAATGTTCAATTGCTTTTGGAAGTCAATGTTTTTAAAAGTAGATTGTCAAGGTTTAGCGATTTGGAGGTAGACATGAGGTGATTTATATATATAGTAGAGTTTTTGCCTAATATGTTAAAGCGATATTAAAGAGAGTACAGTGTTCATGGAAAAGTGTACTTGTGCAATTCTTCTCTCTTAGATTGAATTAGTTGGAAGAATTATCATCATTCATCAACAAATATTTTTAAGGATATATTTTTAGTCCACATGTTTGAAAGTAGACATTTAGTAGACAGACCTTGTATGAAAAGCCCAAAATATAAAGATTAACAAAGTAGCCACTGGCCACTGGCATGCAGAGCAATAGAAACTGTAAACCTAGCAAGTGCGTTTTCTGCAAGCACTTGTGAGCCGAGCTTGCATGAAACTGAGAAAAACCAAGAAGGGCTTTGAGAGAAAAGATGCGAGTTCATGGAACTCGTGAAGCAGGCAGCCCCTGGATAGTGGCTTCATTTTCCCCCATATGTAGGTAGAGTTCAAAAGCCTTTAGGTCAGAGAACCGACGTTCTGCTGCGAGCGAGTGCTCACGTGGTCTAATTATCCCGCGGCGTTGACTGGGTAATGAACCACACAGTGATCGGATCCGAATACATTTAAATTTCCGTTCCCCCCGGTGTTTCCCCTTGCTCGCCCGGTTTGCCGAGGGAAATCGATGCTCGCAGGTGAAAAGTAAATAATGGCAAATAAGATGAATTCGTAATGTGTGGCTCACTTTAATACGAGATTCCCTTGCATCCGAAACAGTACGGGCATTGGGAGTGGAAACGGTGAGATTGAAACTGAAGGTATGTTTGAAGTGGTGATCACTTCTTAGTTACATTATCGTAGGAGTTAGGTGGCTTCCGGCCATTGAAAACCAATGTTTCTATGGGCCTGTAAGTGCGAAAATCAGCAGTGAGCAGTTTAGTTACATCTCAAAGAGCTTGCCCGATTTCTCGCTTGCCTGAAGGTTACCTGAATGACGCATCATTACAGGTGGAAATTTGTGTACCTTGATGTTTGATATACAGGTCAATGTTTACACTCATGTATAATTAGATGTATGATTAACATTTTGTCTTTCAATTAAAATGTATCATACATTAAATCTTAAGCAATTTATTTTCCAAGAGCATTATGATTACAGATTTCTCTCAAATCATTTAACTAATAAAGATTTTAAAAAACTACATTTAACAACCTGCTTTTTAATTGGATGGCAATAAAGTCATATATAAAAAAAAAATCATAATCTACCTTGTCCACTGACTACACCTAACATTTTTTTACAGTGAGTTTACTTCATATTGACATCTGTTGATCCTCATATTTTACAAAGTGATAGACAACTTTTCCTTTTCGTGCAATCGGCTCTTCTAATAGTCTAAATCATAGTAGCTTAAGAGTTACTGATTTTGATGATATCACATATTTACAAATAAGTGCACCTCAATATTAAATCTATTATGCGAAATGAGCTTCTCAAGTTGTGAGCTTGTTGAGGTATCGATGAAAACATTGCATGCCATTTCTTCGATAGCCTGTACCTTGAGCTGCGAAAAGATATTTAAAAGTAACTTCTGATGCGTACCTTGCATTGGTAATGGAGAAAGAATTTGTAGGATGATGAACTTCAGCTGTCAGAAACGAAGAAATTTCTTGCAAAAAGAATCAATGAATCTTTCAGGCAAGCCAAGTTTGATGACCACGTGTGAAAATGTGGAGAACACCTTTTTCCACGAGCGAACGAGCGGAGCTGGAGAAGGTGAATATCCTCTACCTCTCCTGGCAGGGTCTTCTCTCTTTGCTTTCTGAGGTTGGCTTTAGGGGGATGTAAAGATGGTGGACGAACAGGTATTCATCAAGGCCGGTTACCCGCTAGCCTCTTAGGAATCTTCACTGGGATGAATGAATGAATGAATGAATGAATGAATGGAGCGAAGAAGAATCACGCAGTGGGCTTGCAGCGAAAGGAAGTGCGACCATTTCTCATGGTTGCATCGGCGCAAGTCATTCATATGTAATCAGTGATCAAAACAACTGGGCAAGTAATGAAGTGTTGTGATTTTTCCCCGAGATAGATACAGTCCTTCCATCCTCGATCTGCCCTTGGAGTAGTATCCTTCAAACGATATTATTCTCTATTGTTTGTTTTTCCAGTAAATAATCTTTGTATTCTTTCATCGTTTCTACAGCATTCATACTAGTCTGTCATTTCTCACTCATTTCAGCTATGAATCACTTTATTTTTGGTGAAAGTTTGATATCATGGATGAAAGAATTTTATTTAATTTGTTTGTATAGACCTACATGCATGTGAATCACAGTTGACTAATAACTCTGGGATGGGTGACAAAAGTCACACATGTTTTTTTATTATTTTTTTTAAATAGAATTTTTCTTGGGTGTGGGTGTGTGTTCACGGCAGTTTGAGTTTCAGCCCATTCAAATATTTATTGGTGATATTTCTCTGCGTGTAACTCATCTGCCAACCAACCACCGCTGGTGGCCATGAACCCGGAGTTGGTTCACTCTGGCTCGATCACAAATGTTTCATCATTTCATAGCACCTTTTAGACATTCTTTATAGATTTGTCCTCAGAATTCCTGTCTAATTGGTCATCCCCTGTTACCTATAACAATAGGAGATGCTGACCTGTGCTTCAATGGAATATACAGCCTTTTCACACACAGCTAAAATTCATCGTATCTAGTGATGATTAGAATCATCGTAAAATTTTAAACATGTTT